>PVIJ01008260.1:26260-75776 GCA_004024925.1 Scalopus aquaticus
CCGCCCCCCCCCCCCACCGCTGAGTGTCTCTCTCCCACCCGGCCTCCCTATAGTCCTGTTATAAGTGAAACCATTCGATATTTTTCTTATTCTTTCTGGTTTATCTCACTGAGTGTGATTCCCTCTAATTCCATCCATGTCGCTGCGAATTGCATGTGTTTATCTTCTTTGAATGCTGAATAGTATTCCATTGTGTATATGTACCACATCTTCTGGGTCCAATCATCTATTTTTGGACATCTGGGTTGCTTCCATACCTTTGCTATTGTGAATAGTGGGCACGTTATCTTCTATCTCAGATTTGCATCTATGTCACTGGGAAACTGACATCTAATCATGCAGGACTGTAGCTACATTGCTGAGCATGTGCCTGCTGCCAAGATGCTAAGTAATTATTCCTCCTTTTGCTCCTTTCAGATTCTTCACAATCACAAATCATTTTGTTTCCTATTGAATGATTAGTAGATAGGTGTTTCCATTTAACTAGAAATTCACTTCAATGAATGAGTAATTTTGAGCAACAGAGTGATTTTTAATATGAACTTATTGGCCATTCTATTTCAAATGACATTATTTTGATTACTTGGAGTAAAGCAATAGTTAATAGTTAGACTTTCACTTATAAAATGAAAAATGGAATATTCTGTTCCTACAGTCCTGCATGAGGCGATTTTAAGGTATTTATTCACAAATGAAAAATTCAACTTCTTCAGGCACATGTAACAGAGACCCATGAGGTCTGAGCCTACAGGCCCGGGGCATCTTATGGGTTTGGTAGAACTGGATTTTGTTGTTCTGTCTTGAAGAACTCTGCATCTGTATTTAGATAAATTCATTGTAGTAATAAGAGAAGAGACAAATAATCATTCTCCTAGAGAACTGTTCAGTTTGCTTTTCTGAGTTCATATCTGAGAGTTGGAGGGAGCCAAGGAAAGCGAGGATATGGAAATAGCTCAGGAGAATGGTGAGGGAGAGGGCTTTTCTCTTGCATTTCTGCAGCAGCCCTCCCCAGATGGGCAGCAGAGAAAAGCCAATTCAGGGATGAGGAAATGTTTAATGAACTTCTCAGAATATCACCAGTGCCTGAATTAACCAAATGTGCACCAAGCTGATAATAGAGAAACTACTGGGTTTGGCGGTGAGAGGCCTTGGTTCTCACCCTTCATGTAAAACAGTTTCTTTTTCCTATCACAGTTTCTTTGCCGAGAATGTTTTCAGTGGGAGATAATGCACAGAAGGTGTACAATACCCCTGGTTGTCAAAGAAAAGAAGCTGGGGTCCCTTCTAGTGGGTGGTAGGTAAGAATTACTAATCCAATCTGCTTGAGTTAACTCAAAACAAGGATTAGTGTAAAGTTCCAGAATATGTTAATCTTCCTTTATAGAAGTAAACTTCGGCAGCGCCACCAACCCCATGGTTTATAGTTCCTGGGAACAATGAGCCAATTAAACTTGAGAGGGAAAAAGATCTTGCCCAAGTTTACTGATTGTTACCTAATACTTTGAGTTGCTTTGATTCTTGATTATTTGGCTTTGTGTCTCAGACACAGGAAATAAAACATCATTTATTATTCATTAGAATGTTCTTAAGTACAGTATACCTCCTAATTAAACACATACTGTTGTGTGCTGGTATTTTTCATCTCCTACCTTATTAAAGAGGCTATTTAAAATGGCTTTTGTGCATAGCCGATATTGCTTTGCCAGATATGTCTGTCAATACAAATATACCTTTTTTTCAAAAACATGTCTGCAGCTTACATGATTAGTGAATGGGGCAAGTTGGAAGTTATTTGGATACAGACCCGCTTGCTAGGGCTTTTCAAATGGAGAATAGATTCTTATTTTCCAAGTAAAAACAGCAAAAGAAAGGCAGGAGAAATACCTCCCTATCTCCCTGTCAATTCAGCACTCTCATTTTAGACAAATTTTTGCATCTAAAATTATTGTTATTAACTTAATCTTAAGAGTGTTTTGATGTTTGGAAACATTTTAAAATTATTTGCTTTTATGTATTTATTTGTTTAAGTAATGATTGGCTTATTTTATTGAAATATTGGCTCAGGAATAGAAGTTATAAAATATTCATTACTTTGAACATTAGCAATCAGATGTTTATCTAGAAATGATCCTAATAAATTGTTATTTATTAATTACTCGACATTAATAATTTGCCAACATTTGGGTAATACTAGGTACAAGTCACTTTATGTATTCATTTTTTTTATTTGATAAATTGAAGTCAATGTTAAGGTTTGAAATTAGGTTGGAGTTTGTGCTGGGAATAATACTCGTGTGATATTTCAAGTGATTTTAAGTGAGAGTATGTGTTTATGGAGATTTTTCAAAAGCTTAATGGTAAACTAATTTTTTAATTAATGAAATTTGCAGGCAGATAAATGCATTTTGGAGTTTTATAACTTTCAAGAAGTGTTTTCATTATCAATCTAAATTTAAGCTACTAGCAATTAAAATTAGTTGTATTTAGACTTACACGATTCAGGTTAAATAATAGCTTAGTAACATTATTTGAATATCTTGTCTTATTTTTTAGTATCAGAAAGTTAGAGAAATGAAAAATTGAGAAACTCACTCATTTAAGTTTAAAATTATCAATTTCTGATCTCATCAGTAGCCATGTGTAAACTCCCCACATATCAAGGAGCAGCGCCCCACAAACATGCCTACATGAATGCATTTCAAGAACTTGGGCTTTGTGGTACAGGCAGCCTAGCTATATTCTCAAAGAGATGAAAATTGCTTACCTTCCAAGTATGTGAAAACATGTGCGGGTTTTCAAATTTTTTGAGATTTTATTTGCAGTATCAATATGCAAATTTATTTATTATAAATTGAATCTCAATGAAATGAAAATGAAAAGGAAATACTACTTCTTTAACATGGTTCACTAACCCTGTTCACACTGAGTTACTGATGCTCAGTAGGAGTTTACCATCCCTAGTTCTACTCAACCCTTGATGATTATGGAGGATTTAATTATAATTGAAAATGTAAAAAAAAAGACAAAATCTAATCCAAAAATCAATTTTGCATAGAATTTAATAACAGATAAAAGCTCAAAATTCTCTAACTAACAAATGAAAAACATCAGCACTCGGAAATAAGACTTTAGTCCCCAGCACCAATCCCGACACCTGTGTATATGCTTCCTGACCTGGCTTCTCTCATCAACTTCATGACAAAGGAATTGGTCTCACACTGAGGCATGGTAAACACATTAGGAAATAAAACAGGCTTTATCAACGATGCAAACCATTGGAAACAGAGGCAAAAGAGCGCTGCCCACAGGCTCAGATTCTCCCTTTCTTGCAAGGAAGCAGAGATGTCTCTGTGTCCCCTCTCTCTAGTTTTTAGATTCTTCTTCTTGGGTCAGCTCTGAAATGTCTGGGGAACGACCCTCCGCCTGGAAGGTGAAAACAGCTCAGTAATGTCTTATCTCTCAGATGGGTCTTCTGAATTTTCCACCCACACCAACAGGAAAACCACGGTAGAGAGTAAGGGAAGCTCCCTCACATTTTCTTGTTTGACTGAGTGCTGCAATCCGGGCTCAGGAGGGAGGGCCTGCTGCCTGTTTTGTTCTAATACGAACCTCTTGCTACATCATAGTAAAGACATTAGCAAATATATTTAAAATGTGGCATGCATGTCTATTATATTTTGGTGCAATGACCCATGCTCTGAGAAAGTTGATTTTTGGTTGTGTTTTAAAAAATGGACAATGATAAAATATGGACATCTGTGAAATGGTGTCCATTTAAAGAAAAAAAGACACCCTTAAGATGTTAAAGGAAGGATGTCCAAATTGCAGGTGTGTCATACACACTGAACCCATCAAAGCAATTTTCCCATCAGGAGGCCATTAGGATTTTGTTATTAAACAACAACTCGAATGTTCGCCAGCCAGACCCCCTCACTAGGTCCTACTGCAAATAAATCAACAGTTGCCCTCCCCAGTATCCTGCCCACCCCCAGGGAGGGCCCCTGGATCGTTTGCCTGGACAGCTGATGCTGTTTGGGATAACACTAGTAATAGTAATAATGTAACTGTGTTATGATGCTGGACTGAAGGCAACATCAGATCATTTGCTTGAAAACATGACCTTTTAATTTAAACAAAAGGCTTAAAAAAATAAAAGTGGGTCTTAAACGCAGTTTAATCAGTCAGGCGAGAGATGTCTAATGAAGCTGCCAGACGGATTTGTGGCCAGGCTGTCACTTCGGCCATCATGTTTACAGCTCTGGGAGTGAGATTAGCACCGTGTGAAGGCACAAACTCCGTCAAAATTTCCCGTGTCTAGGACAGCTGTAAATTTTGACAATTTGACAAATTATTTCGTTGCTGGGATGATGGTTTGGAAAACCTGACATGTAAAAATTTAGTTCCTTAAGTCCTTTCCATTGGATCTAGAGAGCATTATATCAATGTAACAAAGGTAGAAGCATTCATCTTAATGTGTGGTGTGTATGTCTGTATGCATACATATACATATTTTATACATATATGAAATACATGTTATGTATATGTTCAAAATCAAAACATTGGTAAATGGGTGTTGCATACCTTTGAGGAAAAACTGCCATTTGGCTGATACTTCAGGTATAAGGTTTTCCCAAAGATTATTTAAAAGAGGAAATGTCACCTGTCTGTCAGTGTGATAACATCATGTCATAGTTAGTAAACAGATCTTCTATATTTGGATTTCCATTGCTTTGTGCCTTTGCCACCAGGGAAGATTTGAGTGTAAGTTTCCAAAAGTCCATCCTCTTTTGGAGGCATTTGCTAAATGCTAGAGAGTTTCAGTACTCAGGGTTTTACTCTGCTGACTTCTCTCCTTGCACTGGTACACATGCTGCATGTTACTTTTCTTCTGAAGCAAACACTCACTGAGTGTTTATTGGAAGACAGACAATTGAAAGTGATGTCAGAAAACTTAAAGAGAATATAAACTTTTTGATGCTTGCTTTTGGTCATATTTTTCAAAAACAGAAAATGAAAGGAAATGGAGCCATCCCTCTGCAAAAAAGTAATGGCTGAAGATTTATTTAATGTGCTGTTTTTGTCTGTTGAAAATGGCACGCATTTGTACATGAACACCAATATTATCCATTTTGTTCCCTCAATAATCTAGGGAAGCCTCAGCTTAATCTCTCACTTATTTCATGCCGAAAGCACTGTTGTATTACTTTTGTTTTACTACATGTTTCATTCCATCTGTTGGGAGCCTACAATATTTATCACATTTATAGATTCTGAACACTAGGGGGAAAATCACATCTGGGGGGGAAAACATGCATCCTTCTTTGTTGACTATTTTAATGTTTAAAAGTGCTGTCCTTGCAATGTTAATTTAGCTCTTTCAGTTAAAATAATGCAGTTGGTTTTTTTTTTATTTTAAAAAATTAGCCATGTGTTTTCGAAGTTTTTCATTTCCTCCAAACCTCCCCATAATTGCCTTGTCATGATTATCATTTTCCTTTCTCTCTTGCTTTCTATGGAAGCCCCAGGAAAGAGTTCCTAAAAATTAAATTTCATGCTTGCATGTGTTTCTGTGATCTGCAGCGTGTATGATCTTTGAGTGGAAAACTTCTCTAAAAATAAATGGATTACCCTTTTCACTACACTGTCTGATGTCTCTTCAACAGATAGCCCAGCTTCCCTGTGATCTCTAACCCACCACAATTGAAATGACAAGCGTTGAAATGGGAGCCTCACGGTGGCGCCCTCTACCTTCGCCGGCCACTTCTGCAGCCCGGAGCGGGTCACGCCGCCAGGCGCCAGTTCTCAAGCCCAAATGCCCAGACCACCTTTAAAAGAACAGACTAATACTCTTCCCACACCCCGCAGGACATCTTTGGAGTCCACCTTGGGAAAGCCTATCTTTAAAGTGAGGCTCTTATTCTACAACAATGGCTTGCAGTTGAGAATTTTAACTGGCGAAAAAGTTCTAGCTCTGTAACTGGCAAAAGGTTGACTTTATAAATCTTTTTTCTGTTATTGAAACAACAAAAAAATTAATTTCATTTTAAACACCCTGCAAGTTTCAGAGTCCTGGACGCATGTCCACGGACTCTGGTTGGAGGAACCTGCTGGGTTCCTGCTTTTCCTGGGCAGGAGCTGCGGTGTCACTCCTTTGGCAGAAGACTGGCATTTGACCTTTTATAAACTGCTCTGTAAATATCATCATTGCTTAGTTTGTGAAAGACTAATGTGTTTCCACTAACAAAACTGTCTTTCCAGGGTGGCTGCTCTCTCGAATAATACTTGTTTTCCTACTGGGCTTTCTATTGCTGGCGTTTTTAAAGGTAACTAAATTTGTCTAAGGGATTGCACTTTGAGGCAATCCAAGGAATTTTAATCAAGAACCAATGAGAAAGCCAAAGTTTATAATGGGAAAAAAAAATGCGACAAAGTAGCAGACCTCAAGAATACTAAGCAAGTAGAAGTAGATTTTCTAGTATTTGATGTTTCAACAAGAGGTGAACTGTTTTCTAAAACAAATTTTTAAACAAATGTTAAAAATAAGGGTTTTTCCCCCTGGAATAATATCAACAGACTAAAAGAGAGTTGATTTCTCTCTCCTCATAGTAATCAACAAGTTGGACTTCCTTATTCCAGAATGAATTATGTCTCTAAAGGACCTAGTCTCTCAAAAAGGGTAAATTACCAGGGAATAATGAAAAGACTAAATCGAGAACATTGGCATTCCCATAACATATCTGTTCTTGTTTATGGCAGAAGAAGGAGACAAACCAGTTCATAATGGCTATTAATAAATAAGCTTTGAATTACAGTTTTTGGCTAGGAACATCAGGCCTTATTACTCAAAGGTACTAGGGCCTCCCTTGGTCTTTACGGTTCTTGGAATTCTAATGCGCTTACCGGGGAGGCCAGCACTGTTGTCTATCTCTGAGCCAACTCACACACCTCGAAGAAAACAAATATATATAGTTACTCCTGTGCCACTGTGGGAATGCACCATAAAACCAACAGCAAGAAAAATAGTAAACATGCCATACAATAAGCACATGCTATGATGTGTAACGTTAGGTTTTTAATAGCTGAGCTTTATTCCAATAACCACAACATGAAAGGCTTTGAGAAACAACAAAAAGGTCAACACGTAGGCCAAAAGAACCCATCACTCAAATAGTCTTCTTTTCCAGCTCTGTGCTCAGCTAGCGTGCCTGGTGCCTGAGACTTTGTTCATCCACAGATAAACATAAAATTAGTAAGTCTAAATTGAAAATCATTTTCAATAGGTCATGTAAGTAAATTTGTTGCTATTGATCTTAGCGAAAAGTTCTATTTAAATGAACCTGGCATGGAATCAGGCTATTTGTTGTAGAAGAGCCCAAATAACCTGTCATAAAAGCCTAAATACTAAGAAAATGTGCATTTCCTAACAGACTCAGTGAGTTCCTTATGTAAGAATAAATGGTTGTTTATTATAAATAAATATACATTTATAAGTATACATCAGTATCTGATGTATAGTAGGAGCTCAATAAATATTTGTTGAGTGAGTGACACATCTATGGTGATCTGAATAAAGGCATATAATTTATATAATTATGTCTGTGTAATTGTGGCTGCAGTTATGGTCACCACATTAAAAACAGAAATTGCTTTTGATGTTTGTATTTTCCTAAATATGTCCAAGCAGCATTGAACTTTTTTTTTTTAAAGATTTTATTTATTTAGTTTTGCATAGAAGAACTAGGTCATAGGCCACAGAAGCGGGGCATGGGATGTGGTGGGTAGAGGATTCACCAGAGACAGAGTGGGGAGCAGAACAGGCAGATCAACTGAAATACACTGCTGAGGGGAGCAGCAGGTGAGAGAGGAGAGGTCTGCTGTGCCATATGTAGGTTAGCTCCCTTGCTGGGGATCGAACTCAGGCTATTGCTGTGGTAGCACTGAGACTTAACCCCTAGATCACCACGGAGACTCTGAGCCCTTTTTAATATTGTTGCATCTAACACAGGAACAGATTCTTCTCTGACTCAGAAAAGTTTCTGCTTTGTACAAGGATTTCACTGAAATGCGTACTTGTCAGGGAATGTGCATTGTATTTATTTTTCCATTTCAAATTGAAGTATCAATGTAGTGTTATATTAGTTTCAGATACACAAAATAATGACTTGGTATTTGAATATATTGCAAAATGATCTCCATACTAAATCTAGTTAATAATATTTGTCGCCTCACATAATTACAGCTTTTTTTTCTCATCATGAGAATTTATTTTATTACTGGATGTTTGTACTTTTTTTGACACACTTTACTCATTTCACCATCAACCCCTATCTGTCCCCCCTCTTCTCCCCTCCCCCCTGCCTGTGGCAACCTCCAGTCTGTTCCTATACCCATGAACTCAATTTTTTTTTAGATTCCATATGAAAAGGCGGTGATACATTTGTCATTCTCTGCAGACAAATACTTCATTTAACATAACATCCTCCAAGTCTATCCGTGTTGTTACAAATGCATGATTTCACTCTTTTTTTATAGCTGAATAGTATTTGTGTGTGTGTGTGTGTGTGTGTGTGTGTGTGTGTGTGTGTGTACGCTCACATGTATATGTATCACATTTTCTTTATTTTGGTTGTTATAAATAGTGCTGCATTGACCATGGGACTGCAGCTATCTTTTCAAGTTAGTGTCTTTGTTTCCTTCAAACAGATACACAGAAGTGGAATTGCTGAATCATGTGGTAGTTGTATTTATAACTTTTTGAGGAATCTCCTTACTGTTTTCCATAGTAGTCGCATCCAATTTACATTCTCACCAATAGTGCACAACACAAGGGTTCCCTTTTATCTCCATCTTCACCAACATGCTTTTCTTGTCTTTTTGGTAATAGTCATTCTAACAGGTGTGAGGGGATAGCTCATTGTGGTTTTTATTTGTATTTCTCTAATGATTAGTGATCATGGGCAACTTTGCAGATACCTGTCGGCCATCTGTATGTCTTCTCTGAAAAAATGTCTTTGCAGATCTTCTGTCCATTTTCAAATTGGATTATTTAGTTTCTCAAAATTGAGTTGTATGTATTCTTTATATATTTATGATGTTAACCCCTTGTCAGAATATGATTTGTGAATATCTCCTGTTCAGTAAATTGCCTTTTCATTTTATTGATGAGCTTCTTTGTTGTGCAGAAGTTTCTTATTTTTGCTTTTATTGCTTTTGGTATTAGATCCAAAAAAGCATTGCTAAGACCAGTGTCTAGGAGCTTACTATCTATGTTTTCTTCAGGTGTTTTAGTGATTTTAGGTCTTACAGTCAACTCTTTAATCCATTTTGAATTCATTTTTATGGTGAAAGATAGTGGTCCAGTTTCATTTGTTGACATGTGACTGTTCAGTTTTCTCAATACCATTTGTTAAAGAAGTTGTTCTTTCTCCACTGTAATAGTCTTGACTCCTTTGTCATAAACTAATTGGCCATATATGCGTGGGTTTAGGAAAAGTCTGTTTTTAAGTAAATCACAGGGAATCTGTTCAGTTCATATGATTCTTGTTTTCTTTCTCATATTTGTTTACATGAGAAATAGGGAACATGTTTTTACTGATGATCTACAGAATTAAAAGCCATTTGGTTTGATGTGTAAAAGCTTCAGCTTGAATGGTGTGTTTTACCAGTCTTTACATATATGTGGAAGTTTGCTGGCAAAAAGCAAATTTTCTACCAGAAGAATCAAGTATTGATTATTTTCAAAATTCATTCTGTTACAAAATCTTAACTTTCAAATATTTCTAATTGAATTTTTCTGAGAAGTAAAAAAGCATACAGACTAGGATAGCAAATGCACTATTGGTATTGTTTAAAATATTTGATAATGTGGTCCAAGCAGAAGATAGACATTTCATCAACAAGTATTTTTAAGCACCCACTGTGTCTAGACCTATAAAAGGCACTTTAGTAATTCAAAGCAGGAAAATAAAAAATCTGACATAGGACTTGTAGTCAACTGAAGAAATAAAACGAGCACATCCACACATACACACAAAGTAATAAAAGTATAATTAAAAACAACACATGAATAATAATAATTGCAAGATGGCAAGATTAAAAGCTTATATAGAAATTCATGAGTACAGAGTGCCTTCTGAGAGTGGGATTCATCAGAAAAAGCCCTCTGAAGTAGTGGGATTTGAGCAGAGCTTGTTAGATGCAATATTTTATGTTGCCTTTCATTCAACAAACATTTATGAGGGGCCTCTGTGGACCGTGTCCTGGGTTAACTGAAGTCTGTGATGTCAAGATGAGCAAGACAAGGTCGTAGCTGAAAGTCTCACTGTAGCATATGCTACGTTCTGTATCATATTAGAATTTTCACTTGACTATGTCTGGGCCTAGGAACTGATGTTGCTTTCTTGGTCACTGCAAGAGCAGGGAAAATTAAAGGAGTAATGGAAACTGTTATCTAAGGTGTATCTTCAGAGTTAATGAAGAAAAGATCTCCAAAATGTCTATACCAAAAGGAGCTTAATTATGGCACTCCTTAAAAAAGGCATTCAGATCCATTGTTGCCATTTTGCTCACAAAAGAGTTACTTTATCGAACTTTTCAATTACTGGGGTTTTGTGATAGAAATGCAGACTTATATTCCTTCCAAATTTTTGCTGATATTTTTGATTTCCAATGCCTGTGATATTGAATTAAAAAGGGTTTTAGGATTTCATTTTTTTAATGGAAGTTTTCTTTTAGTTTTCTAATTTCTACATTTAAAAAATTAAAATTGGCTTTGTCCTCCTACACCTCTCCCTGACCACTCCCTGCATATATTTCCTGACTCTTCTCTTGCCCTCCGCCCTTCCACTCCCCTTCCCAGTTGCTAGTTGTTGCCCCTCATCCTTCTGGTCTTTTCTGGTTGTATCTAAATGGTGCTGTCTCTCATAGGTCTTTGCCTAGTTCTGTTGATGCATCTACTTTGCATTTCCCATCCCATAAGTCATTGTTCTACATCACAAAATCAATGTATCCAATATGGAATTTACTATCTTCTCTCCCAAATCTTTTCCTACTGACTTCAGTTTTGTCAGTGTTACCATTTCTCAACCTTCCAGCAGAAGGGTACCGCACTCTCTAACTTCTCAGGCTCTTGTAGATTCTCGCTGTCACTCACACCCTGAACATGAGTGTCTGTAGGATTCTCTCCTGGCTTCACCTCTTTTGTAACCCCACATGGCCTCCCATGGTGAGCTCCCTCAAACCTGTTTCTCCAGCCCAGATACCTAAGTGCCCAATTGTACTTAGCATTTCTCCCTGCGCAACCCTCTCCTGACTCAGGGCGCGCTGCCCCTTCTGTCATCAGTGAGCGCAGACATATCTCACCATCCACTGCCCAAATGTGGGGTTCTCCTGACTCTTGCCTCTTCCTCACTTTCCACACTCAATGGCTCATGTTCATTCAGCCTCACCCAGGAGCATATACACTCCCCTCCACCCCCGTTGCCATTGCTTCCTTTCCCTCATTTACAAGAGTTAGCTAATACTTATAACGCTTCCATTTTCCAAAAGAAAAAAATGAAAGTTGAGTTAGATTTAATAACTGTTGCTAGTGAGAACAATTACTGGTACCGGAATTTTAACCACAATCTGACTGCCTTTTGCTTTGCTCCTCCCAAGTGTGGTCCCACAATATCACAGCACCAGGAATCTAGTTAGAAACCCCGAGTCTCAGGGCCACTCCAGGCCCAGTAAATCAGAACCTGCATTTACAGCATATCCAGAGAATGGGCTTGTGAAGCGCTGTTCTACGGCAGATGCTGAAAATAACGGACTGGTACAGATAATTAGATCCAATGCTTGCCTTCATGTACCTATTCCTTAGTTCCCTCTCAAATGACCTTATCTGTGGTTTGAGGTGAGAATTTTAATTTTTAAGACAGAAACACTGCTAACCAATGGCATCGTATCTTTCTTACATGGTTTGAGAAAACTTTGGGGTCACATGGAGAACATCTGCTCACTCTGGGGTGCCAACTTCATGCCTTCAAACTATGCTAGCAGGAAAAGGATTAAGTGAAGGTATTTCTGAGAGGCTCAGGGATGTGGAGGAAAACATAGCCTCTCCCACAGGTTTATTGCACTGACCGAGCCCTTCTCCTTTGTAGTCATAAAAAGCCAAGGGAGAGGAGAGCAAAGACTCAAGTGCACAGTGAGTTGGCAATGGATGCAATCACAAGACCGGGAATTCCTAGCTTTATTCCCTGGCTCTGGCGACGGGACCACACACATGAAATCATCTTTTGTACTGATCATTGAGTCCTCATTTACAAAAACCTTGCCCTGGGAATCCTTGTCTCCATTTCTGAGGCCATGCACGTGGAGGAAATCATGAATACCACCTCCTCCGCTTGTGTACGGGAGATTTACTTTCTGTATTTGCACTGACATCTGTAGCTTACATTTCCCGTCTTTGATCCTCAGAACTATATCCAAAGATGGTTATTAGTATCTTACTGCTTATATAGAAAATCCTGATCTTGGCTTTACAGTTAAACACAGAAGTGTTAAATGGCAACACGGATGAGTTGGAGAACCAGAAGTAAAGGGGAAAATATGAATGAGTTCCTTTTTTAAAAAGGCAGACAGTGAATTATTGTGCTGAATCCAATCCCATTAAAACGGGTTGTAAAAAAATTAAGTTTCCATGCTGCTAAGCTGCTTTTATGTGGCGGTGGCATCTCTGCATGGATCGTCTATGTTTGTGATGCTTTGGTTCCAAATCAAGCAGTACAAAGGTAGACCTCAGATCTGCTGTCTTCACGGAGGAGTCTTCCTACAGAAACACCTGCCAACTCAATTTCTCTCTGACGAAGAGATACTTGGAATCTTCAGATAGGGAAAAGGAAAAGTTTAATCAGGCATAATTCATAAATACCTGTGACTGATTGTGAGGTTCCCACTACAGAAAATTGACAGCTGGAAAAGAAGATGCTGACCCAGTTTGCCAGAACAAAGGTAGGATTTACTTTTTGGGGTGGTTGTGAATTTTCCTTTTCTAATAAGGGAGAGGTATTTAATGAACGTTGGTTCTTCAGGAAGCCAAAGGCAGATACCTGAGGGTGGTGGAGCCTGGTTGCCTTTATCCGGCCTTCCCTGCCTGGCCCAGCCACGAGGCCTCAGAAGCAACTTCTTTAACCTTTGACCTAAATTGTGTTTGAAACTTCATCCTGAGGAAGCAAAGTTGTGAACATTAAGCCACTAAAGACTTCCAAAGCCTCTGGATTTAGGCCCGTCCTTCGGCAAGAATTCCATACCCTTGTCTTTGACCAGCGAATAAAATGGAAGCTGCTCATCCTAACCGGGTCGTGATATGCTACAGGAAGGGTTGGAATCAGGAGGAGGGTACTCTCTTTGTTTCCTCTGGTTTTTTAAATTTCTTTTCACAAAATAAATGTGAACACCTCTTAAGAAATACTTTCATTCCTGCCTCCCTGAAATGGGTGGTATTTTAAAGTAAGTCAGGTTAGGATTTAGGGTCCAAATTTTGAAAGTCCAAACATTATAGTATCTTGAAATCATTTCAGAACAGGTCGTATGGGAAACAACAATAGCTATTTTAATGGACTGCCCTCTGTATTCCCAACAAAATTCATGGGGGATTTCTCTTAACCACAAGCACAACCAAATGAGGGTATGCCTCAAAGAGAGTATCGGAAGGGCAAAGTAAGTCTGAGAGGATTAACGGCAGCATAAAACCCAGATTAAATCAAATAACCAAAGAAAAATTAGTAGAAGAACAAGAAAGGCTTTCACATCTTTAACAGGGAAATGCCAACCTCAGTCCATTGAAAAGGGAGGGATACCCAGCGGACTTAAATCAAAGTCTGAAACTAACTTTGATTTAGATTTGTAACTCTTGTGACTTGCTCTTTAAAAAAATAATTTACTTTAGTTTTATTTGTCCTGTCAGTTAAAGTCAAGGAGGCTGCCAAAACACTGTCATTTCTTATAACTGATTACTGCCCCCTCCTACAGCTGTCATATGTGTCTTGAGAGCATTGTCTTTGGAATGTTGTTCCTTTATTGCCTTTTGTAGGACCTGTCTTGCTCTGGCATTTTTACTGTGGTAGACACATTGCTGTATTGCAGTAGGCCAAAGGTCATCTACACAGCCATCAATTCTAAGAACAATTTTTTGGTTAATAAAACTAATTTTCTTAGCTGAGGGCTGCTTGCTGTGAGATGGATTTATATTTGCCAGACCATATTTTCTAGAAAGTGATAGAATGCCAAGCACTAAACTATAATTTATGATGCTGTAGTAGTTTGTCAAAAACCAAATTTCCCTTTTAGAACATGTGGATTTTGAGGACAATAGGAAATTCGAGGTTATGTGTTAAGTGATATGAAAAAAATATGTATTTGGGGAGAATACGTAAAAAATGTTATTTTCCGCCTGGCTCAGAAATAACCTAGGCAGAGAGAACAGAGGTAGAATGCTGATTAAGAGCCAGGATTTGAGCTACAGAGACAGGGAATAGTTACAGAATAAATGTCAAGAAGATGTAATGTGTAACATGAAGACAGTAATCAGTAAAATGGTATACAAGTTGACATTTTCTTTAAAAATGCTAAGTAGCATTTTTAAAATTTCTTTAAAAAAAATGAAATTCTATTTATTTTAAAAAAAATGCTTATTTTTATGATCATTTCACAATGGCCGTAAATCTGAAATCATTATATTTTATACCCCAAAACTAAAATAATACTATATGTCAAATATGCTTCAATAAAAAAGAAAAGAGGACAAAAAGAAACTGTCTTCTGCATTGATCTCAGACAACTTAATTAAGTCCTCTCAGCTTAAGTCTTTCAAACAATAATAAAATTTAAAAAGCATGACAATAGTACCTGCTCATAGATTTATTTGGAGGATGAAGTAGGATAAACATAAAAGTGCTTGAGTCTATGAAGTGTATCAGTCAGCTAGGCTGGCTGATGCTGCATAACAGACAGCCCCATATACTCACAGGTTTAAACAACTAAGTATTTCTTGTTGATGCTATTTGTCTACTGTAAGTTATCTGAGTGGGGAATAGAAACTGTCCATGACAGTTTTACAGGGATAGAGATGATGGAGCATCTCAGACCCTGTTGGTCACATGCAGAGGGAAGAAGAGCCCTAGAAGAGCCCATTTCAGCAATTAAATGCTCAACCTAGAAGTGACACTTCTGGTGACATAACTTCTCATCAAACACATTGACCAGAACCAGCTATATGAACCCACCTACAGACAAAGGGGTGAAGAAGTGTATGTTTAGGGTGCAGACTGCTGGAAATACTTGGTGAACAGCATTGATGATTACCAAAAATGTTTTATGTAAATATGTACATACATAGTTGTGTGTATACAAATGTGCACAGTCAAGTGTTACTTGATACCAGATATATTCTGAGGCATCATTAGGAGATCTTGTCATTGTGCAAATATCATATTGTAATTACACAATTCTAGATGCAATAGTCTACTACACACCTAGGATGAATAGTCTAGTCCATTGGAAGCACTGTGATATATACCTTTTGCCATTGACCAAAATGTGGTTAAGGCACACAGGACTATGTATGCTGTGTGTGTGTGTGTGTGTGTGTGTGTGTGCATGCGAGCATGCAGAGAGTGCACCCAATTTGCTCTCTTTCACCAGATGAAGCAGGAGACATACTACAATATTCAAGTAAAGCATCATAGTCCTGTCCAGGCAACCAGATTAGCCCCCTTTGCGAGGGGCCAATTTACAAATTGACCCTTTCAATTTAAGGAAAAAGGTGAATGAGCTCAAAAGGAAATTTGAGGCATAGGGACCCTTTTTCAAGGGAAGATTTTTCCCAATTCTACAAGGAAGCCTCCTGCCTACCCACCCTTTCTACTAGATATTCAGAGGAATAGTGTTCCTTGAAACACCTATTCCAATCAGTAAGTCTATGCAGTACACGTAAAACAATTGGCAAGAAAGAGAAGGGTTTGTGTGGGTGACCTTATCCATCAGCCAAAATGCCTGTAGAGTGGCAGCCGCTGGGTGATGGGGCATTCAGTTCTAGCCAGGGGACTGCGGCAAAATCCACATCTGGGCTGACAATGGGCAACTCTTGGATCGAGAGTAAAGTGATTTCTCACCCTGAGATGTAGGGATCAGACCCCACACCAGCATGAGGTTTGGATCACAAAACATAGATGACATAGCGGTGAGAACTCCAAAAGCACATTGCAGAGCTACTGGGGCAAAATAGAAGTTCAGTAGTCTCTCTCCCTCCCTCTCTCCCTCCCTCCCTCCCTTCCTTCCTCCATCGCTCCCTCCCTCTCTTTATCAGGAAACACAGACCCTCCCTGTCTGCAATCTTTAGAAAAGGCAATGTTCCTCTCAACTCTAATCATGACATCATCATCAGAGCAGTTTCCAAAAGAATTCTGCCCTGGTTGTGTGGTGTTGTGCACAGTGGAGTAAAATGTGAAAGGCCTAATGGGTAGGCCCAGGCACAAGGGTCTGATCTGATAAATATCCCGGGACTCTTGACCATGGGTCGAAGTTGCACCCCAGCCCAGCTGGTATGTGTGTGTCTGAAAGCGAGGGGAGGCCCTGGCTAATGGCAAGGGGGCAACCTAACCACCTGCTCTGCCATCTCCCCGCTTGTCGAGCCACAGTGCACCTCCCGAGACAGCCATTTCCCTGGTTCCTCCTATGAATAGACGCTGGAAAGAAAGAAGCCCACCTTGGGCTGGAAGTTGGCAAGACCCAGGTCTGGTCCTGACTGCTAATAACCTCAACCCACTTAACCTTTCTGTGCCCCAGTTTCCTTTAGTGGAAAATGTGGGACCTGAATTAGGTCTTCACACTTCTCCCCCTCATCTTTAGAATCAAGGGAAATCTTGTAGTCCCCAAGATACAGCAAGTACCAGCTGAGCTGCTCTGAGGTCCCTGAGGGACACACTTCAGGTGCCCTTCCAACCCCAGGCGTGTTCTCACTCTGTGAAAAGCTTCTTCAGCTCCCTAAGAGTTCCCTTCACACCAACTCTGGTGCCTGAAGCCCGAGTACTTGCTGGAGAGTACATATGGAAACATTCAAGACTTTCTTAGGATGTAAGAGGGTTCACACGTTAATCTACTGTTACTTCATTGGCAATTAATTGGTTAGCTTGCCTTCAGCCAGCTCTGTAGAACTTGAGGGAACAGAATTGAGAAGGAAAGGTCCAGATGGGGAGAAGCCCTGCCCCAAGCTGTTGCTGGGAGCCCCTGGCAGGAGAGTGGGAGAGCAACTTCCCCAATCTTCTCCTCAGGGCCATGTCAAGCAGGCCTCAGCCATGCGAGAGGGCCTCCTGGTAATGTCCACACCACAGTATTGTAGGAAGCCTATCCTTCCCTCACCAATAGCCCTCCAGCTGTTATTCTAGAAAGCCCACTTAAGGCAAGAGGAAAGCAGAAGGAATATTGGCTAATGCATGACAAGGAGGAGGGTGGCCTCAGGAAAGACCAGCCGGTCTCACCTGGGCAGAGGCAGCAGGCACTCTGCACTGCAAGTCCCTGACTTGTTTTTATCCAGGAGCAGCCTTGGTGGGGGGGGTGGGGGGGTTGGGGGAGAGCCACGCAACTGCTAATGCGCTTTCAGCGCATACTTTGGGCGGACACTGTGCTTGGCAATTGGCACCCATCATTTAGTTAATTACTAGCAACCCTCTGAGGAGTGTAAAAGGCTGTAACTGCTCCCTCACCCCAACATTTCTACTTGATGAAAGTTTTATAAATTTAGAATTAAGAAAATCCACACAGAGGATTCAAACCTCATGTATGTCCAATTTTAACACCTTTACATTTTTTTAAAAAAATTACTCAACTCTCTTCTTCACCCTTTCTCAATTCTCCATGATCCCAATGCAATTATTGGTGGGGAAAATATTTAACTTAAGGAAAAAAACATTCAGAAAAATATGGAATTTCTGTTTTATCACTGATTTTGCCATATGCATCTACTTGTGTGTTTCTCCTTTGACTTTATAACAACTCCAGAGGGAAGTCTAACCTTCTTAGTCTTCTTCCCCAAGATCTTTATAATCTGATGTCACAACATTTCCAGATTTACGCAGCACCCAACACACTACTGGCTCTCTAAACCCCTGCTATTTCCAAAAACATAATATGTGCCATCAGACTTCTGAGCCTTTGCTCCTACTGTTCCCTTTGCCTGGAATTCCTTTCCCTTGTTTATTTATTTGTTGAATCCACATATATCGAACTCCTACTATGTGCCAAGTCCTGAGACTATGAAAGTGAATAAATCCAGGTGTCTGACCTTTGTCAGCTTATAGACTGGTGGGACCCACAGAGAGATGAACTGAGAGTGGGAGTGGGCAATTATGGCAGCTTCTGGGAGAATCTAACACAGATTTTGGGGTGGAGGAGAGAAAGGCAGGAAATGATTTGTGTCAAGGGGCTTCTCAAAAGAGGTGATGCCTGAACTAGCACTTGAAGGAAGGAGAGAAGGGGAGGTTTTCCTAGACATGCAAGATGAAATGCGAGAACTGGGAAACATAGCACATCCTCAGGTAACACCGTTTCATTGACATCTTTTTTTTTTTAAAGATTTTATTTATTTATGCATACAAGCTGGGGTACAGGCCAGAGGCGTGGGGCGGCGAGAGGGTTCACCAGAGACAGAGTGGGGAGCAGAACAGGCAGATGGACAGAAATACACTGCTGAGAGGAGCAGTGGGCGAGGCAGGAGAGGTCTGCTGCGCCATGTGGGAATCTCCCCTGGCCAGGCGTGGAACTTGCATCAGCCGTGCGGACAGCTCCATAGCGCAGCGCTTAGGGAGGCCCTTCATTGACATGTTGATCAGGGAAAACAAATCAATTTCCGGGCAGAGCCACTGTGTGTGGAGTTTGCAACTCTCCCCTTAGCTGGGTGGCTTTTCTCTGGGTGCTGGTTTCCTCTCACATGTTTCAGACACACATATGGAGCTCATCGGTGTTCCTTTGTTTCAGTCTGAGTATGGGGTGTGTGTGATGGAGGGGAGTCCTGGCCTTGTGCTCTAAGGACAGGCTCCTGCCACCCAACACCCCAAACTGAAATGTGAGTGAATGAGTACGTGAATGACAGAATGCAAATTACTGGTTGGTATAGACTGATTTTGGATCTTCATTCGTTGAGAGGTTTAGAAGTTTAGTGATGTTTGGAGCTTTATATAGGTAGAAGCTTGGTGATGTTTGTGACTAGCAATATGCCACAGGAAATATAACTCTTGTTTATATCAATTAGCTACTCAAACACCGAGAAGTGTGAGAGAAGAGGGGAGCTGTCGAAGGAGACTAAGGAAAGACTCACGAGAGCAAGACATGCGGGTAAAGAGAGATAGGATTTTCTGAAACAAAAGTCCTAGGTTTCCTTCTACCTGGGGCAATTTCATAGAACCAGTTCCTATATTCAATTAACAGTCCATTTTTGAGCTAATCACTTGAAGAGGGTCTTGAATTGCGCTGAGTTACTTATACTTATGAAAACTTTTTCCTGCAACCAAAGAGGCTCTTTACAATCCCACCCAAAGGAAAAAGTGACTATTGGAAGCAGTCAATACAGTGAATCTATCATTTTCCCACACCTTATCCAGGAGGAATTGGTCATTTTCTCTCTTGTGTACTCCCAGAGTTCACAAGATAGTTTCATATTTATGTGTTTACATGGTTGGCTGTTTATCAATATCTTCTCCGACTGTTAGCTCTTTGAAGAGGAACCGTGTCTTATTATCTTTGAACTTCAGGACGGAGCACAAGTGGATTTTCTGATGTGAGTTAACTATGAACATGTGAAAGTATGTGAACTTTGGGTGCTTCTGGTCAGCCTTCAGGGTGACCTGAAGCCTTAACTTTTTTTTTTTTAAGATTTATTTTTTATTTATACATACAAGTTGGGGTACAGGCCAGAGGCGTGGGGCAGCGAGAGGGTTCACCAGAGACAGAGCGGGTAGCAGAACAGGCAGATCAGAAATACACTGCTGAGGGGAGCATCGGGCAAGGCAGGAGAGGTCTGCCGCGCCACGTGGGATTCTCCCCTGCCGGGCGTCGAACTTGCGTGGCCGCTGCCAACAGCTCCACGGCGCAGCACTTAACCTCTGCGCCACTGGGGAGGCCCTGAAGCCTTAACTTTAAAAAGTAAAATTTTAAAATCCTTAGAATAGTTTGATCCAATCTACTAGATAACCACATAGACCTTTATCTGCTAACCTGGCTTTATGAAACTATTTCTCAATAATCGTGGGTATAAGAATAGATAGTTCTTAAATAGCTTTGAGACAGAGAAATCTAAAAGAGCTCTGATAACTGAATATACATAAACACACAGGTAATATTGAGACTTCATGAAAGGTGCCTGAAAATTCATTATACACATATATACATCTTATAATATGTACATCTACAGTTTATGAGTACAGATTAAAACTCAAATGATAAGGTAGTTGGTCAAAGACAGTATAATACACAACAAAATAAAAGCCTTAGAAGGGAACTTAGTAAGTACATCCATATAAGCCTTTTTCTATGTAGTCATAATTTTCTACTGAACATGATTTGTCTCATAGCATATCTGAATCTCTGTGCGGAACTGTGATATTATAGAGTTCTAGTTAATGCTGTGCTTTGTCACAAGTGAGACAACCTATATTTTCTTGGAAGAGAATAGAAAAGTCAAACTATTTTTCTGTCTTATATTTGAGTGGGGATAAAAAGGGATGGCAAGAACATCCCTGGTGGCGCAGTGAGTTCGACATCTGGCAGGGGAGATTCCCACATGGCACAGCAGACCCCTCCTGCCTCGCCCGCTGCTTCCCTCAGCAGTGTGTTTCCGTCGATCTGCCTGTTCTGCTCCCCACTCTATCTCTGGTGAACCCTCTCGCTGCCCCATGCCTCTGGTCTGTACCCCGGCTTGTATGCATAAATAAATAAATCTTTAAAAAAAAAAAGGGATGGCAAGATGCAAACATTCAAGATATTATAAAATATATTCAATCTATTATTGACTTTATACTTTTGGGGAATATTTTCCATTGTTACCCCCTCCCATAGACATACTAGGATATATTTATGCACATAGGTATTTTCAGAAATTTAAGTATTATATAATATCCTTAAATTATAAAAGATTCCAAAGGCTTATTTGTTTTCAGATGATGAGGACAATTGAAACCATACTCAGGAATATTTGATAGCATTTAACACAACAAAATATCTTATCCTCAACAAGTAAATTGTCAATATTTAAAATTTTATTTTGAAGGTATCTGGTTCTTATTAAAAAGCATTGATTTTAAGGATGAAGACTTAAACACTAGTCTTCCTGGATATTCAGCAAGTCACCAGTTTTGTTAGGTTAGGCTCTCTTTATGATGAAATAAAAAAGAGAGCACATCTGAAAATCCAGATAATATAATGAATAAGACATTTGGTAAATAAGAGCAATTAAAAATAAAAAATTGCACACATCTGACAAAACAGATAATAGAGCAGGTAAGACATTCGGTAAATATGACCAAATAATGATGTAAACCTCAACCTGAATCAGCTATCCAGGATGAAATTCTATGTAAGTAATTTTTTTCCCCTTTACTGGGTCTATCTAGTTTTTGGAAAAATCAAGGTAAATTTAAAGGTCACAAAGAAGATACCTTGAAGTATTGTCTTGACTATATTGAGGCTAGAAATGCTAGAAGACGGTACAGGTACTTTAAGGACACAGGGTTTGTGTTAGAGGAAAGGAGGATCTTTCCTTAGCACAGCTCCCTCCATTGCTAAGGTGGGGACCCAGCAGAGTAGAAATGGGAGAGCAGAGAGTTTAAATGGAGAATGTGAGGGGGCAGAGACACTGGGAGCGCACATTCTCCCAGGCAGTTTTCTCCCTATTTGGTAATGGGGATGAGGTTAGATTTTGTGTTGTTACTATTCTGTTTATCTGCAAAGCTATCAGATCTCTTTCCTTTTGCCCTTGAAAATGGCATTAAATGATTCTGTGTGTGCATTTGAGGAAGGCAGGGCAACATTCTATTAATCCGCTGAGCCACTCCAACAACTTGAAAATGATCAAAGCATGGTTGATGACCGCATTGGTCTGTCTGCAAGAGCTTTACAGAAGGGCCACATGAGTCATTCCATTTAAGGGATCTTCCCTTCTGTGGTCACCCAAAGCTCCTCTGCCCGACAGCTCTGCAGCCTCCCTGTGGCCCATTGTAGCCATCCTTCTGGGACAGGGGTCAGTTCAGGGGGTGAATGGTGCCTTCTTCTCTCTCCAGGGAGCAACTTCTCTTCGGAAGGATTCTTTTTCCCAGCAAGCAAAGATGACCTGGAAATTTGACGGTGCCAGAGTTACAAACTATACTTTCTCAAGAGAGAAATATTACCTTATAGAAACTAGCTTTTATCCTGCTGAGAACCTGTATGTGCTGTGGGGATTGTCTCTTATTAGAGCCGTGAGAGCTGAGGGAAGCGTGTAGGGCTGTCTTCCACACACCAAAAAGGCTGCTGGAATCGTGTATGACCCTGAATGGAAACTGCAGTGTTCCTTAGGGGGGAGGTGGGGAAAAACAAAAATGTCAACATAAGCCAGTATATTCCTCGTGCAGATTGAGCCTGAATACTTCTTAAACACACCCAGGGTTTCAAAACTCCTAGCTGATGGTGGAGTTCTTGGCTAACTTCCTACAGCAATATTAGGAATTATAAATGTCCTTCAAATTCACACTGCCCCATAACAGCAACAAAAAATGTTATGGGGATTTTAGTATTTAATCCTCAGGGGATCTAAAACCTTTTATTTGCCATTTCTCAATGAAAAGAACTCTTTTTCATACAGAAAAGGGTAGAGAAGATTGGAAAGTAATTTTATGATAAAAAAGATTCCTCCATCAATTAGTCAAATAGTATTCATTGAGTGCCTGGCATTACAAACAGGGTTACTCTGCAGGTAGGGTCCCTGCCCTCAAGACTCTTCATTCTGATAAGCGGGACAGGAGGAGAGCAAATGCGACGACCTAGTCATGCCTAAATATGAGGTTAATGTTTACAGTCTCCCATTTCAGAGGTAACTGAGGACATCACCTTGTAGAATTTTCACATCCAGTAAACTGGAGATATGACCTAAAAATGCTCATGATTCCTTCTTTTCCACTAACCTGCCCTTTGAACATGCAGGAAGTTGAACCATCCTTACTTTTTCTTCATGAATCTGAAGGTCTCTGTCATTGTTCTGCAATATACAGTGTCTTAAGAGGTCTTATATTTTCTCTTTTGTTTTTTTCAGATGTTTTTCTTCCCACAACACTTTTTCACAATCTGTTTTTGCCCAGTGATTTTGGAAATTTGTATGTCTGCAGATTAAACCAAATACCTGTTCTGTTTGTCCCATAGATAAGATCTTAACTTCTAAAGAATAAATGTTGACATAGCAAACTTGGACAATGTTCACTTCTATTGTTATAGGGCAGTCCCAAGCAGAGAATGGGTGAGCTGGGTGTGTGTCCTCACCTGTGGCTTAAGCACTCAGGACAAGTCTCCAAAGCAGGCACACAGAGAAAAGTTAATAAAAGGTTTATTTACAAGGGGAATGAGAAGAGGGACAAGAGAGAGAGATTTAGTTTTGTACCAAGCATGGTTGCTTAACTCCAATCTTAGTTCCCAGCAATTCCCCTTCAGGAGGTCAGAGTCATGGTGGATTCATGGCATGATGGGAGTTGTAATCCTTTGCACCTGAGATCTCTTTGGCATGGAGATGGAGATGTAGTCTGTAAAACATCAGTGGGTAGAGTTCATTCAGGACATGTTGCTCCTCCTAGGATAGCAAAACAGCAAAAACATTTTCTCTTAAGATGAAAGTAGGTGCCAATAATTTCAGCACTTTACCTTTTCATTTTAATTTTGGATATTTTCAGATTGGCACAAAAGTGGAAAGGATAATCAAATCCCAATGTGCTCCTCATTAAACTTCAAGAATTTTGTTGATTTTATTTCATCAATATCCCCAATCAGTATCAGAAAACTTGAAAAAAATTCTAAATTTTAAATTTAAATTTTAAAATAAAATTCCAGACAGCAGTGTCACTAATACTTCCATATTCATAGCTAATAAATAAGGATATTCTAAATATAACATGTTTTACTACAACTAACAAAAGTGCAAAAATTCCTTATTATCATGTAACATGGCCCATAATCAAGCTGCTCCAAGTAACTTAACACATGTCTTTTTATTGCTTGCTCAAATCAGGATCCAAAAAAGAATCATATATCATCTTGTCTGTTATATTTCTCAATTTTCCTTATTATTTTAAAATTGTATTCTTTTATATTGAGGCAGCATTGGTGTGCAACACTGTGTATGATTTAGAAGCATATGGCACACCTATCCTAACGTATGTTAACACCCCCACCTTCTGTGCTAGTCCTCCTTCATAGTCCATTGGGCCTGCTCCCTCCAATTTCTTTTAATGAATAATACAGCCCTTCTTCTTTTACTATTAACATTTAGTTTATGAAAGGACTAGGTCATTTAGCTTGCGGAATTCCCACAATCTGGATTTGATTATTAGCTTCTTTGAAGCAGCTCTTCTTCTATGCCCCTGCATTTTCTGGAAACTCATAGGGTCACAACTTGATTGGACTTAGGTTCGTTCTTTCGCTTCCTCTCTCCCTCCCTTCTTCCATTCTGTACTAAATTGTACTTTAGTTTCAATTTAAATGTTTTATAATAGAATATATGTTCATTATAGAACATTTGAAAATGTAAAGTACAAATTTGAAAATAACAATTACCCAAATTTTTCCCCAAAGGGGTAGTCAAATATATGGTTTTTACATCTTTCTTTTTTAATTTTTCTTTCAGATAACGTCTTTAAACAAAACTGGGACCACCGTATCTTAACTTTAGTATCTTTTGTTCTTTTCAGACATATTTTCCTTTTAAAAAGTATAGATCAACATTATTATATTAAATGGCATACTTAAATTTTCTTAAAATAGATTCTTAAAAATTAAATCCATGGAATAACAAATATTTAAGAATTAAAGTTTTATATATATATTTCCAAAACTCTAGCTAGGAAATTTTCCCACTTATGAGGTAACACAACTACTAATTTTCCTTATCTTTGGTAACAGTGAATATTAAAATTTTTTAGATGATTGTAATGACATGGGAAATGTTATTTGCCCAGTTGTGCCTTTGATTATGAGAGATTAAAAATCATTCATGTTTAATATTTTGTGTTTTTCTTCCATGAATATTTGTTCATTTTCCCTGCCAATCCTTCTATTCACATGATTGAACTTTTCAAATGTTTAATGTTTAGACACTTAACTTTTTTTTTTATAAATATATATTTTTATTGTTATTTATGTCTTTTACATTTTGTATTCCCCTTGGGTAGCCCACCACCAATTCACCCGTGATCAATCTTCATGGTTCCTTGTGTTCTTTTCTATTCCATTTTGTGCCCTTTTCCTTCCCTCCCTCCGCCTCCCTCCCCCGTCCCCCACTGATTGTCTCTCTCCCACCCGGCCTCCCTATAGTCCTGTTATAAGTGAAACCATTCGATATTTTTCTCTTTCTTTCTGGCTTATTTCACTGAGTATGATCCCCTCTAATTCCATCCATGTCGCTGCAAATTGCATGTAGACACTTAACATTTTTATGTTGTCAAATGTATTTTTTTCCTTTGTGATTTCTTCATGACTTTAATCTTCAGTAAGGTCTTCTCCTTCACAAGAGCTTTCTAAATATTTGCCCATATTTCCTTCAACACCTCTTGCTTTTTTTTTACTTCATATTTTACTTTCAACTCCTTAATCTATCTTGTATATATTATATCTTACCTTACTTGTAAGGTAATAATCTAATTGCATAGCACCTTCCCCAAAATTCTAAACCATTTCTGCCAGCTCCTTTGCTTGTTTGAATAATCTGCTTCTTCCCCCATATGCTCTTACATGCATTAATTTCTGTTTCCTGAACTATTTCCCATCAGTCAGAGAATTCTTCCAATGTAACACACTTTTGAATGTGGTAGCTGTCATGTCTTAAGATCTAAAGAAGGACTTCCTTTTTGCTATAGCTGTTTTCTTAGATTTAGTATCTATTCATTGATATCTGGCCAGACTGTTGTAGCTACATCTCTATTCAACACATTATCTTGAATGTGTAATGTGTAATATTCATTCATTCATTCATCCATCCATTTTTTATTAAATTAATTAATAATTTATTAATTGTTTGATTCTCACAATTCTATGAAGTGGATAAATTTTCATTTGCATTTTATGCTTGAAGAAAATCACATGCAGAAAGGTTGAGTGAGTTACGCGAGGTCACACAGCTAGAAAATGGTGAATATAGGATTCACACTCAGTCCACGAGGTACAAAATCCCATTCTTTAACCACTGCCTCAAATTCAACATGTCCAAATCAAAGCTCTTGATTTCCCTCACAAATCTACTTCCTAAACTTCTCCCATTTCAATAAATGATAAGTTGACCATTCTGAACTATTTTACGTTCTTTAATCAAAAACCTAGGAATCACTGGTAACTCTTTCTCACCATATTCAGTTTATCAGCAGGTTCTATCAATTTATCCTCCAAACTGTATCCCCAATTCAAACACTTTCCATCTGTGACTATTTCTATTTCATTTTCTTCTCTTACTGTACATTCTCAAAGAATATTGAATAAAACTGATGATAGTTTGCTTTTTTCCTGATTTTAATAGGATTATTTTTAGCACTTCATCATCTAGAATGTTTCCATTCAATTTTTAGCAAATAGTTGTGATTTTGTCGAAATAGTTTTGCTCTATTCGGTTTTACACAGATTTTAAAATTAGAATTGAATATTAAATTTTACTAAAGAATATTTAACATTTTATTGATTGACAAAATATTTTTCTCCTTTAATTTATTAGTATAATACACTATTTGTATTTATAGAGTTCTGATGTTGAATCATCCTTACATTCTTGGATATCCATATTACATTATTCCTTTAATATTCTATTGGATTCAGTTCACTCATATTTTATTTAGAATTTCTGCATTTAAACCACAAATTAGATTAATACCTCTTCCCCCACTCGTCAGTTTTTCTTAACTATTTTTATTAGACTTGAGAATTAAAGTTATTATGGCGTCACAAAAAAAAATCGGGCAGCTTCTTATCCTTCATTATAATTTGGAATAATATAAATGTTACTGCTCTAAAGGTTAGAGATACACAGCTGAGATCCCCTTCTTCAAAGATGCTTAAGAATTTCAAGATGGCCACCGCAGAGCATTAACCAAGCATGGAACCCTTATAAGCACGGGGTCCTATGTAATTGCACAGTTACAGATCTACGAGAGCCCTATGTATGACAAGAGCCGGTTAATCTCTTGCCTTAATTTACTTATCTGTAGAATGAGAGACAAAAACCTCTTTTTTAATTTAACAAATATTAAGTGACTTGTTTGTGAATTTGTGAAGCTCCAGGTACATAGTGGCACCTCAGTAAAAGAAATGGGCATCATCTAACTGATGTTGTAGCCAGGAGTGGGGTCTCTGGAGTCAGCCAGATGTGTACTATAACTTCCTGTGGCTAGTTAACTTAATGTCTCTAAATCTCTGATTCCTGGCCTACAAAGAAGAGATAAAAAATGCATCTATTCCTGCAAGATTAGTTTGAGGATTAGGTGAAATAATCTATTAAAAGCATTTAGTACCATCCTGGCACATAGGGCTCACTAAATGCTAGCTATCATGTATCTGTGCCAGGCTCCATGTTAAATGTTTTGTGTATGCTAATGTAATCTTTGCAACATGGTGAAATTTAGGCATCATTACCTTCAGTAGAATGAAACTGGGCAGGCGAACAACCTACCAAATGTCACATTGTTACCAGGTAACATAATTGAGATGCCAAGTCTCTCTGATTCTAACACTTATGCTCTTAGCCACTAAGCACATTGTGTTTAGCTGTATAATCTTCCTTCTCTCCATTCATTTCCAAGTCCTTAATGTCTGTCTACCTTCCTGTAGCTGCCAATGATGAGGTGTGTAACACTTATAAGGAAATTTTTTAAAAAATTAGTATATTTGGTCATCTGATCATGGACATTTAGGATGGTTTCATGTCTTGGCTATTGTGAATGCTGCTGCTATGAACTTAGGAGTGCAATAACCTTTTTGCATTAGTGTTTTCTTATTCACTGGTACATGTGGTATTGCTGGATCATTGATATTTCCATTTTTATTTTTCTCAGAATATTCATACCATTTTCCATAGAGAATGCACCAAATTACAATCCTACCAACAATGGATAAGAGTTCCTTTTTCTCCACATCCATTTTCACCAATATTTGTTGTTTCAGTGGACTACATGTGATTTGGTGGCAGGTGACTATTGTGGGCACACCTTAGGAAGAGGGTTCTATACTTCAAAAATGCCAGTGTTACCCTCAAAAAAGAAGTTTTTTAAAAAATATATATATATATATATGCCAGTTTTTTTATTATATGTGTGTATATGTATATGTATATATACATAGAAAGAGAGAGAGAGAGGCCATTTTCACGGGTGTGAGTTGGTATCTCACTATGGTTTTGATTTGCATTTCCTTCATCATAAGTGATCCTGAATAATTTTTTCACTTGCCTGTGGGCCACCTGAATATCTTCTTTGGAGAAGTGTCTATTTAGGTCTTTTGCCAATTTTTGGCTTATTTGCTTTTGTTGTTGAGCTATATAATTTCTTTACATATTTTGTCAGATGTGTGATGTGCAAATATATTTACCCAGTCATAGGTTGTCTTTTTGTTTTGTTTTGTTGTTTCCTTTGATGTACAAAATCTTTTTGCTTGATTTAGTCCCACTTGTTTATTTTTACTTTTGTTTCTCATGTAGTTAGAGGTGTGTCTCCAAATACATATATGAAATTGATGTCCAGGAGTAACATCTTTATTTTTTTAATGTATTTAATGGTTGCAGGACTTAAATCCAAGTCTTTACTCTGTTTTTAACTAATTTTGTGTATGGAATTAAATAATGATCTAATTTCTTTCTTCTTTCCTCTTTTTTTTTTTTTTCTGCTTGTGGTTGTCTAAGTTTTCCTTTCCCAAAGGTGTGGTCATGGCTCCTTTGCCATAAATTAGAAGTTAATGTTCCATATATACGTGGGGTTATTTTTGAACTTTCTATGCTATTTCGTTGGTCTGTATGTCTCATTTTGAGCAAACACCATACAGTTTTGATCATGATCACTTTGTAGTATAGTTGAAACCAGGGAGAATGAAACCACCATTTTTCTTCTTTTTCTCTCATAATTGCTTAGGCATGGTATTTTGTAGTTTCATACAAATTTTATAATTGCTTCTTCTATTTCCTTGAAGAATGACATTAGAATTTTTATAGATATTGCATTGAATTTGTAAATTGCTTTAGGTAGTATGCCATATACAAAAAACATTTATTCTTCCAGTCCATGAACACAGGATATCTTTCCACTTCTTTGTATTTTCTTTTACTTCCTTTGGCAGTGTTTTATAGTTTTCATTGTGTAGTTCCTTTGCTTACTTAATGGAATATTGTGCAGCTATTAAAAATGAAAGAGTGCCTTTTTGACAAAATGAATGGATCTTGCAATTGTGCTAAGTAAAATAAGTCAGAAAATGAAAGACAGTTACCATATGGTCTCACTCATTTGCAAGATGTAAATATTCAATGAGAACAAAACAGTAAAGCAACAAGAATAATTCTGAGACTCTATGAGTAATACACTTGTTAAAGAGACAAGGGTGAACCAGGATGAGCAGAAGACAAGGGAATGGTGATAGTATTGTGGCACTGGAGCTCTGTAGAGGGTGAATGAGGCATGCTCACTAATGGAGATGTAAAGCCATACTCCCCAAATTATACGGTTATGTAAGCTAGTAGAAAATCAATAAAAGTTAATGGATAAATTTTAAAATTCATGTATCTGAATGGACATTGTAGGTTCTTCTCTGTCTGTCTGACTGAGTCTCTTCCCAACAGTTTTATGAGAAGCAAAGAAGCAGTGACCACAAAAGCAATGACAGATTTAATGAAATGTGAACACTTGAGGGCTGGCTTGAGATTTAAAGATGTTTATCAAACTTCAGGCAGAGCTGGTTTTGTTTACCCCTAATTATACATTCTTCATTTGGGTGTTTCTGAAACAATACTAAGAAGAGTCTTTTATGTTGTTTTTTTTTTCTTCCACTGAGCAATTATCATTTTTCTCTTGAATGGATGCTGCTAATTTCTTATGCAAGACTGAGGTAACACCGGTCACACCCCTGTGTGTAGCCTCAACACAAAGGCAGTTAAAACTGCACGAAGCCAGGATCAGTCTCTGCTTGTTCACCCTTTGTTTTCTGACTAGCAGGGGTGTTACTGTTTTATTTTGCTTTCATTCTGATGCTAGAGTTTGGCTTTATGTTCAAAACCTGAAGAAAGTAGAAGGGGAGATGCTTTTACTTGCGCTTTTTCCATCTCTGGAACACTCAAAGTACTTCTGTACCCTGAAAACCAACTCTAAGGTGGCTTTGAAATGTTTCGCTAGTAAGTGCTTTTCTGGGCTTTTTCTAGATTAGGATTTTTCTCTTGTTCTGAAATGAGTTAAACTAGAAGTTGATAGCACATACCCTTTGGATATTTTAATTAATTAAATAACAAGCTTTTTTATTAAATACCTGCTGTAAGCCTGTCACTGCATTAGGATTAGCAGGAGGACTATACCTACATTTATTATTGATAAATGAAACAAAACTATAAAATAAAGATGCTTTTGTGCCTTTCACTCTTCCCTTTAGTGCTTTTTGCTACCTTTCTCTCTTAAACAGCATTTCTTCCTCCTAAAATCCCCCAAAGTGTGTATCCTGAGAGGTGTTCAATAGGTGATTTGTGCTTAATAGGCACAGTTCAGTAAGCTTAAAAAGAGCAGTTTTAATAATAAAAACAACTTTTATTAAGTGTTTCCATGTATTCGTCAGGTGCTGAGTGCTTTATATTCATTGCCTTTTTTAATTCTTCCAACCACCCAATGAGGTAGGGACTATTATGCTCATTTGTCTTAGTCACACAGCTGGTGGGGGGCAGAACCATAATGCTAAGCCAGAATGTGGTCCTGATCATCATGCCGTCCTCGACTCCACCAAAGCCAGCGGAAATGGGTTTCTTTAAGCTGCCTTCAGAACCTTTAGGGGCCTCTGTGGTGGCCTATAGGTTAAGTTTCAGTGCTACCACCCCAATGGTCCACCCCAATGGCCTGAGTTCCATCCCTGGCCTGGGAGCTAACCCACATGGCGCAGCAGACCTCTCCTGTCTTGCCCACTGCTCCCCTCAGCAGTGTACTTCAGTAGATCTACCTGTTCTACTTCCTACTCTCTCTCTGGTGAATCCTCTCATCCCCTGCACCTCTGGCCTACACCCTAGTTCTTCTATGCAAAAATAAATAAAATCTTTAAAAAAATAGAAACTTTAGAATGCTACAGTGTCCGTGAATCTCCAAGATGAGAAGACAGATACTGTGGCTCCCAACTTATTTGTCTCCCTCTTACTTTTTTCATGGAGAATCCTGAGAGATAGAAATTCTATAGAACATATTGTAGGAAAAATTGGTGAAGATATCTGTACGTGAATGACTGCCTCAGAAGAACAAAATGATTTCTGATCAATTCTAATAGAATTTCAGAGAACTGCAAGTTAAGAAAGAGCAATGGGTGGATCTGAGAATTTCTAGTTGCCCCTAAAATGACTGTGTGCTCAACAGTTCCTCTGACCTGTAAAGACTGGTAGGTTTTTAAATTTTTCAGTTGTTCAAGAAAATAAACATAGCAAAGCTATTTTAAGGATGAGTGAAAATTTATAGTAAAAAACATTTTAAAGGTAAAAAGTTTATGGTAGAAAACGTTTGAAAGTGAAAAGAAAATGTTCAGTCACAGTTATGAATTTTAACCAAGCTGCTGAAGCCCTACTCCGTGCTAAACTCTGTGCTTTCTTGGGCTATCTACAAAGTAAGTAAATAAGCTACTGAGCCTGCTCTCACACACCGAGAGATCTTCAGTTCTCAAAGCCCTTTTGTTTGCAGGCAACGTAAATCCACTGAAGCTAGCACAAACACAGGGCAATTTATTGTAAAGATCCAGTTCTCACAGCCTCCAAGGACAGCAAATAAAGCAGAGTATGATATTTAAGCTTCTGGAAAGTCCTCGGAATGAAGTCTTTCTTCTGTCTCTCTTGGGGGTTATAGGAGTTCTTGCCTTTATTCCTCTCTGGCATCTTCTCATTCTTGGTTTGCCTGCTCCTCTCTGTCGACTGATTTTCCATGTCTCCTCACCTCACACGTGACAAAACCTGGCCACCACTCCCATATCCACATGTCCTACCAGTGCTAATGACAAATCTTTTCATTTCTCGATTCAAATTCACAAAATGAGGAATTTGCTTCCATTGATCCAACCCCGGGACCTAACCCTGGTCATCAGTTGTGGCCATGGAGTTGAGTCATGTCACTTATGGTTCCCCAAGCAGGGACCATACCAGGAAAGGTAATGATAAATATGTCCAGGACACGTTCTCAAAGAAACAAGGTTTAAGAGTGAGGATTATAGGGCCTCCCTGGTGGTGCAACAGGGTAAGTTGCAGCGCTATGAAGCTATCCGGAGCCACTGAAGCATGAGTTCGATCCCCAGCCAGGGAGCTTTCCACATGGGGCAGCAGACCTCTCCTGTCTCGCCCACTGCTCCCCTCAGCAGTGTACTTCAATCAATCTGTCTGTTTTGCTCCCCACTCTGGTGAATCCTCTCATCCCCTCACACTTCTGGCTTACACCCCAGCCTTGTATGCATAAATAAATAAATCTTAAAGAAAAAAAAGAGTGGAGATTATGGAAAAATCTAATCTTTTCTCATTTGATGATATTTTTATGGGTCTCCATAGGACATAGCATTTTAGTACATCTAGAGGTATATCATAAATAGAATTATTATTTGAAATGAAAGACAAGGTTCTGTAGAATTAGCAGTTACAGATCATTCTGGAACCTAGAGCATCCCACAGTCCAGATTCATAACTTGTTGAGGGCGAAAAAATTACATTTACTCTGTGGAGGTGGGTTCGATCTCTAAATAGAGAGAAGGATGAGCCTTTTTGGCTTCCTCTACTAAGGGCTCAACAATCTAAAGTATTAGAAGGAATTTAAGAACTACCAAATTGAATTGGTCTCCATAGAATCGTATCTTCAAAAATGATTATGTGACAAGGTATTTTCCAGAAATTGGTAGTAAACGTCCAGGAAAGTCAACAGACTGGACAGCCCATGACTGCCTGAGGCACCCAGAACTGGAAGGGTCATAGCCACATCTGGAACCTCATACCTGTCTTCCTCATCTCCCCGTAGGGTATGATGGGAATACAGGCAGAGTGATTCAATTTTTGATCAGTTTTGGCTGAACTTTTTTCACTAGTGTAATACAGATGGCTATTAACAAAAAGTTAGTGAAGAGGTAGGTAGCATCTTACTCCTGAGTAGCATCTTTGACTTAGTTCTTTTAATGCCACCAAGGGTACACTCTGAAGTGGAAAATGGAAAACCATAGTAAGGTTTTCTGATTAGTTTTCTGGAGGATGGAGTCTTCTCATAATAGCTCTACTTGAAGTGATTTAAGCTGCTTCTTCCACTGAGAAAGAGCTGTGTCTTGCTCAGCAGTTGGTGACGTGAATAAACTAAGAGAGAAATGTCTAGTGACCTGTAGAATGCATATGGCAAAGGGACCAAGGAACATAGAAAGAGAAGCAGAAACAGAGGACACTTTTGCTATCAGGGCAGCAAATTTCTGTACTATCATTGGACATGGAGCAATTTACACAGGAAGTCAATAAAGCCCTACAACCTCTACACGCTACAAGGAGTAGCCCAGCAGGAGACTGCAACTGCTCACCTAAGATGGCATGAGAGCAAAGAGGAAGACAACTCAGGGCAGGATGGAAAAGGACAAAGCAGAAAACCGGAAGAACGTTGGAACAGGACCCAATTATATGTGGCCAAAACCCCACTATCAACTCCTTAGGGAAGGAGAATCTGTATTGAAATGAGACCATTGTGCATCTAACCTAGTTGTGAGTAATTCTGTATATAAATTCTCCTGCAAAGTAATTCAGATATTCTGCAATGGTTTATTTGTAGAAGAACCTCATTTAGATTTCATTGCAGTAGGATGTCCAGAGTGGGAAGACCTTAATCGTGTCCACTCAGGCACAGCATTAAAAATATCCTATCAGATATAAAATTATAATGTAAATTATGACCCTGATTAAAGAAGGGACTACAGCTCTAGGGTTGAGGCATGGAGAGGAAGATCGTGAAAAATGACAGCAGATAAAACTGACCATGCATGCAAGGAAGAGCGCATGATAGGAGAGCAGCCCCGTTTCTGCTTCCAAGGGACCAGTCATGGCAATTGCTTTACAAAGGTAGGCCTATTGCTTTCTTTTTTTTTTTTTTTTTATTTATACATACAAGCTGGGGTACAAGCCAGAGCCGTGGGGCGGCGAGAGGGTTCACCAGAGACAGAGCGGGTAGCAGAACAGGCAGATCAGAAATACACTGCTGAGGGGAGCAGCGGGCGAGGCAGGAGAGGTCTGCTGCGCCATGTGGGGTTCTCCCTGGCCGGGCGTCGAACTCGCGTCGCCGCTGCCAACAGCTCCACAGCGCAGCACTTAACCGCTGCGCCACCGGGGAGGCCCCTATTGCTTTCTTTGTAAGCACTTAAAGATCATTTGTTATATGTCAGCACCTTTTATTAATGTATCAAATGTTTTAATGTTCTTAATTCTTTTAACAACTCTACAAAGTTGGTGTTGTTACTATCCTATTTTACTAGTTAAAAAACAGATTAAAAAGTGACTTAGCCTGAGGTCATGTCGCTGGTAAATGGTGGAGACAGGATTCAAGTCTAAGCAGTCTGGCTCCAGAGCACACAATCTTTCTGTGTCTCATTTCAATTGGAAAGCCAGTTTGCTATTTTCCTTGGGGTCTTTCTCCAAATCCTATGTATTTGAAGAAATCAACCAAAATCCACAAGTAGTCAAAAGACAAAATAAGGGAAAAAAGACAAGAATGCTTTTCTGAAGGAATTTACATAACAGTAGGAGAAATAGATTATAAGCAAATAAACAAGTAAATATATAATATGTTGGCAGTGCTATGAAGAAAAATAAGATATGTTAAACTGACACTGGTGAATAGACAGTATTGCATTATATAGAGTGATCAGGGAAGGGTTGTCTGTCAATATTTGAGCAGAATTCTTAATGACACATCCTCTTACCAGTTTATTCCTGATGAACAGTTCCTTTAAGAAAGTATCTTATATTTTGTAACAGACTTGAGCACTTGTGGAGTTCATGATAAATATGTAGAGCTATTAATTAATCACGCTGCTATACTGCCGTTATATCCTTATGCTTACACAAAAAGCTGACAAGGATGTTACCAACATGGGAAATAACAGATCAATATCCTTTATAAACATAGAGCAAAAATCCTTAACAAATAGTAGCAAATATTATTCAATGGTATTTTTTAAAATAGTACATTGTGACCAAGAAGGTTTTATCAGAGAAATACAACACAGTTTCAATCTATAAAATCAATTATATAAGCACAATCACTATATTAATACAGTAAAGGAGAAAAGCCATAAAATAATTTCTATAGATGCAGAGAAAAGTTTTTGACATGATTCAACATCAATATGTGATGCTTAAAAAACTGTCAGCAAAATAGGGAAAGGGAAGTTCTTCCGTAGGACAAAAGCCATCTATGGAAAACCTATATCGGATATACTTAATGGTGAGAAATTGAATGTTTTCACACTTAAGATTGATAACATTGCACAAGTGCTTGCTCTCCCATGTCTACACAACTTTAAACTGGGGGGCCTTAGCTATTACAATAAGGGAAAACAAATAAGTAAAAGTCATAAACATTGGCTAGTCATGCTACATGACCACATGATATGCAACGTAGTCATGCTAAAGACATGACTATGTAAAAAATCCTAAGTCATCTAAAATAAAACTATTAGAACAAAATGTAAATTTTGTAAGATCACAATATACGAGCTTAATATATCAAAGTTAATTAATTATGGACCACAAAGAATTGGAAATAGCATCTAATACCAAAATATACTTAGAAAATCATCAGAAGATGGGCAAAGACCTCACTAAAACTACAGAACATTTACTGAGAGAAGTTTTTTAAGTCCTAAATGAATGGAAAGATGTATCATGACTGTGACTGGGAAGACTGCATTCTTAAGTTGTCAGTTAACCCCAAAATGATTTATAAACTCAAAACAATACCAATTAAAACCTCAGTAGGCAGTCTTTTTTTTTTAAGATAGATTTATTTATTTATTTGTTTGTTTGTTTATTTATGCATAGAAGTACTGGGGTATAAGGCCAGAGGTGCAAGGGGTGAGAGGATTCACCAGAGACAGAGTGGGGAGCAGAATAGGCTGATCTACTGAGATACACTGTTACAGGGAGCAGTGGGAGAAACAGGAGTGGTCTGCTGCACAATGTGAGTTAGCTCCCTGGCTGAGGATCGAACTCAGGCTGCAGCAATGATTACATGAAAGAGATGAGGTTTACCCCCTGTGCCACCAGGGAGACCCCCTCATTGGGCAGTCTTACAGAAATTGGCAAGATGGTTTTTTGGAGGTATAATTGACATATAACATTATATTAATTTCAGGTGTAAAACATAATGATTTGATATTTGTATATATTGTGAAATGATCACACAAATAAGTTTAGTTAACATCTGTCACCATACATTGTTACAATTTATTTTCTTGTGTTAAGAATTTTTAAGATCTAGTCTTTTTTGGGGAGGGTATGGGGAGTGGGAGCAGAGTGGGGAGGAGGCCCAATGGCCTAGGGTAAAGGACTGTGGTGCTTGGAAGGTTGGGGGTGGAGTAGTAACAGACATCTGAGGAGGTGTGATCCTATTCCACTAAATATGTACAGTGCTATAAACCAATGTTACCCCAGTAAAGAAAAAAAAAACTGGAAAAAATAATCTAGTAGTTTAGCAACTTTCAAATATGGGATCCACTATTACCAAATATTGTCACCAGGCTGTATGTTATATCCCCAGGACTTATTTATTTTAGAACTGGAAGCTTATATCTTTTTACCACCCTTATCCATTTTAAAAAATAAGAACACAATTGGAGATATTACTACCTAATTTCAACTTACTATAAAATTATAAAAATCAATTCAGGATGGTATTGATGAAAGACTACACATAGACCAACAAAACACAATAGAGAGTCAGAAATAGACCCAGGCATATATAGATAATTGATGCTTCATCAAATGTATCAGAAAAGTTCAATAGGAAAAGAAAATATCTTTTTCAACAAACAGTGCTGGAACAATTTGATATCTGTATGATAAAAAAAAAAAGATTTTTATCTTTGTTTATACTTTTACACTACGTTTACACTAAAAGTAACCATAAATAGATCTAAATGTAAAAGGAAAAACTATAAAACTTCTAAAACAACATGGAGGAGAGAGAACAATCTTCACAAAGTTGGAATAGGCAAATATATTTTAGGCACAAAAAGGCACAAACTATAAAACAGAATTGATAAATTGAACTTTATAAAATTAAAATATTCTGTTCTTCAAAATACACTATTAAATAAGTAAGAAAAGAAAGGCACAGAATGGAAGAAAATATTCGATAGCTAGCTAAGTGGGTTATTTATATCTTTATGTCTCTAAATATACACCTGACAAAAGGTATATATTGCATCCAAGTCAGTAAAACAAACAAAAAAAAGTTCTTTTTTTAAATAGGCAAAAGGCTTGAAGAAACATTTCACAAAATAGGATATAAGAATCATGAACAAATATTTCACTTATCATAGGGAAATGCAAAATAAAACCACAATAAGATATATCTACCTTAGAATGACTAAAACTTAAAAGACTGATGATATGAAGGGTTGGAAAAGACACAGGACAACCAGAACTTCTCACACACTACTGGTGAAAAAGTAAAATGGTACAACCACTTTAGAAAACGTTTTTGCAGTTTTTTTTAAGTATTTACTTATCATGTGACCCTGCCATTCTACTACTAAATGCTTACCCAAAAGTAAAGAAAAAGTATGTTCACGCAGAGACTTTATGTGGATATTTATTACATCTTCATACACAATAGTCAGACACTGGTAAAAGAACAAACATTCATTAACCATGAAATGAATACCAAAATATACCCATCCCATCCCAACTGAGGGACCCTGCTTAGTAATAAAAAGAAATGAGCTATTTGTATATACAACAAAATGGATAATCTGAAAATCTTTATGCTGAATCAAAAAAGTCAGACCCCAAAATATTTATAATGTATGATTCCACTTATATAAAATTCAAGAAACTGCAAATCAAATAATCAGTGGTTGCCCGGGGCAGGGCTGGGGGTGGATCAACAGCAAAAGGGCACAAAGAAACCTTTGAGATTGATGAACATATTCTCTTTCCTGCTTCTAGAGACAGTGCACAGATAGACACATCTGCCAAAAACCACTTTAAATGGATACAGGGTATTATCTGTCCATTATTCCTTAACACATTTGAAAAGAATAAAAGTACTATTTCATTCTTTTGCAAACTATATTATCATTTTTGAGTCTCTGTTGTTGACTTATTTTAGTGATGTTAACTGTAATTTTTTAAAGATTTCTATACATGTTTATATCTGGTAAATTCTGATCATTTGGTTCTATAAGATTTAAGGTATGTTTATTGCCTCCATGGGCTCATATATAGAGGATTATTTTATTGTGTGATTGGTGATCTTTGATTGGAAGCTTTTATTTCATTCATTAGAATCCTTTCGAAACTTGGGGATCTGACCTGTGTTACTTTACTCCTGATAGGATTTGGGTTTGCTTTACTGAGCTGAGAGCATAGCAGCTTCTGACTTACTAGTGGGGCTCAGGTCCAGCCATCCAGCTAGTCTCCACCCCAATAGGAGTCCTGTCCATCCCTGCCCTACGAGAAACCACACAAGCTCTTTCTACACCAATGCTTCAGTTCCAACTCATGGATTTTCTCCCTCCCCAATATCCAGAGGTTTCCCTTGCTCCCTGTGAGCTCAGCAACATGACATAAATAACAGTACAGACAGAATCAGTTGTTCTACCACAGAAGGAATTTCAATGCATCTGTTGGAAAGGCCTGGCATCCTTACACTTATCTTCTGAGTCTCAGAGAAAAAGTAAATAAGTCCAAAATGTAAAATGATGCCTTGTTTTTTAAGGGATTTGAACTGAAAAATAAATGTGATGGTATGTATCATATCCCCAAATCCAGGATCTTTCTCTACCTTTGATTATGCCAGCAAAGCTAAGTGCTCGTTACATATAGCTCAATATACCTAGCTGTCCACTCTGTGCTGAGAGTGAGGAGAGGTGCATATGGGACAGGGAAAACAGAACAACTCTGCAACAGAACATCACAGAGAACAACGGAACCCGGGCACATCCACAGCATCACGTTTAACCTAACTGAAATACCTTAGAAAGAGAATGACCTTGGCTTTTTACAATAATTCTTCAATACTTTTTTTCCCTGTGATTTTTACCAAGACTGTACTTTATCCTTAGTCATTAAATGAGAGTAATTTTAATTACTTGGATATGGAATATTCACTCTGTTATGAATGTAATAGACTACTTAGAATGACTAGCTCAACCACGGGGAAGGGAGAGTTGAGGCTGATAGTGGTGAAGAGCTGTGTCTAATTCAGGATTCCAGTTCTCTTCTCTCTTTCCATAAGAAATGGCGTAAAAAGTTCATTGAAGGTTTTAATTAGCATGCAGACTGAGTCTTAAATTCAAAGGAGAACCCAATACTACTTTTAATTGCATCTAACACAAGGTGATAAATGAATACCATTTTGGAATATACAAGGTGAGAGAGTATTATTATTGTTATAATAATATGATCATTTATTAAGCTCCCACCGTGAGCTCGAAGCTGAAAGCACATTTTCTTTTTTTCTGATTAACACATTTCCACAGTGGAGGGTTGCAGCCATTTATTGTTCTGGTTTATGATCTTGGTCTGAATTCAGAATAAAGCAGCAATGTGCCAGCTTCAGGAACTCAAATACACTTTCCTTATAACCTGATGACAAACAGGGATGTCAGTCTTGATTTTTTGCCCCTCCATTTGAAGTGTGTAACTAACTGGCTCAAAAACATTGCTTTAGTTAGCCAATCAGGAATCAGAAATGAAGGGAATGCCTTGTCCCGCTCTGTTTTTACTGAATGAACTTGACTGAATCACTTGGAGACCGAGTTCTTCCTGGTCACTGTCCACATAACATACAAATTCTGGCCGCTGGGTTTCCTTGGCCGGGGAGCCGGGGGGTGGCTCATGACGGCAGGCATATCCAAATCCAAGCAAGCTTCCTCAGGCTTTGAACTAAACTTTGGGACGTGACAGGACCTGGCAAAAATGGAAATACCGTCCCTGACATTTTTGCTCATGTTTTCTGAATTCACTTTCAGATAAGGGCGGTGAGTCTGCTCGAGTGGGAAGTGCTGACAGACCAAGTGTAGTCTACTACAAAATTCTTCCTGGCACTCTAATTATCCTTTCCTTCTCTACTTCAGTATCACATGTAGCCATGTGTAGAATCATAAAATAATTATGCAGTGTACAAGCTTTCTGGGAGCATGTACCACTGTTTTCCTAATTCTTTATCTCTCCCATTGATCGTGGCGTGTGTGCATTGATCCAAGTCGGCCATCTGGTTAGGCAAGATAAGCGTGCTAGTGTCTTTGCATTGCACTGTCACTAGGGGAGGGGGCACATTTTGGCTGTAGGGAATTACAGGGGCAGGATTAGCCCTCTTCCTATGAGGAAACTGAATTTTAAATGCAATGTTGCAGCTGCGTGGACCATGTTGCTAACTTCTGTTTTTGCCATGAACTGGGTAGATTTTTCTTCTTGCTCACATTGTCTCCAAAGGTATAGCGATGCCTTGTATTAAATGGGGAGTGGACTTGGGGCAGGAGAAAAGATTCATTTTTCGCACATATTAGACTTGGGTGTGACCGATACGTTACGCGATTTCTAAATGGCAAAACTGCCTTTTAAATAGCTACAAAGGTTGCTGGATAGAAAGCATTTTAAACCGAGACTCTTCAGGCTCCACCAAAGAAAACGATTTGAGAGAAGGGAACAGTCATTGTATTAGTCCATGAAAAAGAAAAATAAAAAGGCAAAAAAAAAAAAAAAAAAAAGGTTGCACATAGCAGAGCAGAAGGAATTACTTACTGCATGCAGCCCAGACCAGAGCTGTGGGGAGCCTCTCGGTGTGTTTCTCTCTTTCACATATTGAAATTAATGTTTGCCCCAAGTTTATGACCACTGGGACCAACTGAATGTGCTATTTAATTCAAAGGGACTTTTTTTCCAGCTATGTTGGCCACTGTTGTTTTTAAAATTTGATTGCAGCCATTGTTGTCTCATATTCTGCAAATGTGTGGAAGTCTCAAAAGCTTTTCCTCTAAAATTGAACAATTCTGTCAAAAAAGATTAGTTCTATTTTGTCTGCTGGGTGCTGACTATTCATGAATGTAAAGAGAGAGGGCTTGGGTGTCATACTAAGTTGCTAAGGTGTCTGGATCCCGGCTATTGACTTGAGGATACCAAACTGCAGTCTACAAAAGAGCAGCAGAAGGAGAGGGAGAGCCGGCCTGCCATGTGTTTCGGCTATACCTTCTTTAGCTGCCCATTTATTTCTTTTGTTGCCAGAACTTTTATTGTCATACAGTTGAAAAAAATGTTAGACACAAGCTTCAGGCAGCACCAAGCAGAAAAAGGGATTAGCATATCACTAGGATCATCTTGCACTGAACCAAATTCTTTTCAGGATGTATAATTAGCGAATACAGTCCTTTTTTTTTTTTTTTTTTTAGGAGCCTATGGACAGAAAAAAAAAATGAGCTCAGATCTTTGGCTAGAATATTAGAGGAAATAAAAGGCAGTTGCCAGTTTCCGAGAGATGTATACATATTAACTGTTTCTTTGCAATCTTTGCAACTCCCTCAAGAAATATCTGACTGAATGGGAAAATTTACTAAGAATTCCTGTCATTGTCTTAGGTTTTCTAAGAGGGAAATACTATGTGGTTGAACAGGTTCAAAATTTTAGGCGGATGAAATCAGGTTCAGGATTAAATGAAAGTAGAACTTTTCTAAACAGGGGAACTACAAGGAAATGTGTGCTTTTTATGAGGTGACATTTTACTCGGCAGACGGCACTTTGTAATTATCACTGTAACTGGGAAGTTGAAGGCATAAAATGTACATTTTGGATTTATTAGCAAATAATTCTGTGGGGTTGGCTTAAAGCTGTCTAAAACTTCCCTTATAATTGGTGGGTATTAAATATGTTGATCTGGGAGTAAAAAGGCAGAAGCCTTGGAGAGCTTCCATTTCCGCCCCTCTCTCCTTTCCTTAGAATTCTGCATTCAAGCAGTTTTACATTCAGCATTCAGGTAAAAGCAGATTTGTCTAATTAACTCATATTTCACTAAAAATATTGATTGTATTTCCAGATATGCAGGCTTTCAGAGGAGCACAGAAGATTATAATTCTATTAAATTAGACTTTATTCCAAAAGTATATTTTTAAGAACTAACAGAATATTCACTCAAAGGAAATATGCCTATCAGCATGTCTCCTTTTAAATTTCTTGACAAGGCTGATTTTTTTGGTTTACCAGAGGAGGGGCTGTTTTTTGGTTTGTGTTCTTTAGGATTCTTTTGAATAGTTAATACTTATCAGCATTTTGCTCATCCTCCTGTGACCAGCACCCTCTGCTCGTCCCCAAACAGAAAACCCACAAAATACACTCCCAGTCTTGACCCTGGTAACCTTCATTTCATATTTTCTAAAGATGCTCTTAAATGTCTTTGGGGCAATAATTTTAAAATCTTATCTCATTTTAACTATTAACAAGTGGAAATGGAGAGTGAGTTCCTCAGAAAACAGTGATTTCGAGTTTCACCAGCTTGACATACTAGGGAACACATTCATCTAGTTTTTCCTTGGAGTAGAGAACCTAGCTCTGAATGGTCCTTGATACTGGGAATTCTTCTGGGTTGGAATTTTTGATCACCTATCTCCCTGTTGGCTAAAAAGAAATCATGACCCTACGTGGTATCAAGATGCAATTGTTTTGCCTCCATTTAGGTAAAATCACTTTGGTTTACATCGGTTCTCTCTTCACGGATGAGATAACATGGAAAGGCAGAAAGAATAAAATGAAGCTACTATAAAATGGAATTAGAGAGATATCATTCTTTAATTATTTCCTTCCATTATCCTAGTAATATTTTCTTAAAAATCACTTTTTGCTATTGCAGTATTTGTGATTTTTGATCATTTGAAACATCTAGATTTTTCTCTGCCATTTACTTGTGGACAGAACTATTACTACCTGAAGGAAACTAGCCATGTGTGTAGCTGCTCATGATTTTACAATCTTAAATCACTAACACTTTTGCTAACTTTCTAATCAAACTTGTAATTTGTTGCCCACGAATCATTAGCTATTTAACTATGCACAGAAGTTTTACAATCTTCCCTCTGCTCAGGTACATAGTTGTAATCTGCTGAACACACACTTACACTCACACAGATCAGAGACCTGTACACCTTTCAGGGTACCGGCCCCCGGAAGCATGGATGTTCAGTCTAGATAATAAGACAGTACTTACATCTAGAGCTCAAATCACTGAATTCAGAGAAATGTGATGTCACACACATAAGATGTCCACGGCTAAGTACCCTGAAACTAAGATCAGGAGGTTTTGCTTTTTTGTTATTTACTTATGCTTTTTTTTTTTTTTTAAGGACTTGGGGTGGAGGTGTAGAGGGTTTCCTCTAAAACAATGTTTAGGTTATTCTGGACCCCAGAGAGGTATGATGTTGGCAGTGGGCAGGGAAAGGGAGGATGGGACCCTGACAGAAGTCGGCACAGGACTGAGAATTCACACAGGTTACATCATGGAGAGAAAGGGGGTGACGATAAACTTGCTATTTTAGAGTAAAGACTAAAACCAGGGAAACAGCCAGAATATTTTTCTACATATCAAATTAGAGCTTTCAAAAAAAAAGCAATTTGTGCTTAATCCAAAAATATTGTTCGCTAATCTTAACAGGATCTTTAATGTTGCTTAGCTCATCACTGGTAGGATAACACTTTTTATTTACATTGTAGGTTGTATTAGCATTTATTCAGGTGAACTAACAGGACCTTCCTGTGATGTACCAACAGTGCAACCTCCGTAATGGCAGGAGCTATTGCATAAACATGACGTCATCAAGTCAGCACCACACATTCATGAAATGCCATTAACTAAAAAATTGTGGGTAACTGTGATTAGACACAAATAGAAAACATGCAAGTCTCCAAAATCTGGCTGTGTAAAATATGACTTGAATCTAACAAGCCCTGGGCCTCCTATTAGGGAAGAACAAAGAGACAGCATTTTAACTTAGGATAATGCCATAGTTTCCATTTTCAAAACATCTGTTCATTTTAGGATTTTTAAACTGCTTTTGGGAGAGCTATCAGGGATAAATTATTTTAATTTTTCTAAATGGATCGTTTACTCTGTATGACTAAGTTAATTGGCTTTTTTGACACTGTGTGCATGTCATGTCACTATTAAAAAGAGGCCTTCTGCTCTTACAAGTAGAAATTGTTATGCTGAAGATAAACTAAGCACATATATATTTTTTATGATATGATAAAAGCTGAGTTCCCTATGAGACATAACTTTAATGTGTTATAGCAAATGTAAAAAGATAATATGATGAGCCATTTGTGTCCAACAAGTTCTTATAGGTTTTACTAATTAATCCATAATGTGAAAAACAAGAGGGCATTTCATTTTAATAATGAATATGTATTGATCCTTACCCAAAGTATAGGCACTACCCTAGGGGCTTTATGACCAGCATCTCCCCTTGACATTCTAATGCTATGGCATGATGATGATGATGATGATGTCGTCCTCTTTATAGATGAGGAAACTGAGATTCAGGGACTTCATGCCAAGTTAAGTACACTGTTAAGTAGAGAAGCTGAGTTCAACACCAGGAAATCTGACTTGAGTTTGTTTTACCCACACTATACTTGCCTTTCTCATATTCAAGAGAATGGACAATATCAAGTTACATCTAGGCTTTCAGGGTTATTTCAATGGGAAGCATTCACCTAGGAAAATGGAGGAAGATAAAGAGTCAATGGGGCCAGCAATAGACAGCAATTGTCATAAAACCCAAAAACCCTTCTTAGGAGTTTTAAGGCAGCCCTCCAGAGGCATGGGACTTGAGAACTGGAAAGGAGTTCATAGTTCACTAAGTTTAGCCCTTTTTTTGTACAGATGAGGGAATGAGGCACAGGCAGGTGACAAGGCTGATGCGATAAATGGCAAAACTGGGACAAGAATTTCCAGTTCCTTTAAGTTCCAAACCTGGCTCCTTCTCAGTATTCAAAGTCAGTGAGCTACTTCAAGACTCTTCAGGAAAGAACAGAGTAGGTCAAAATTTGCATGAAGATGATGCCTGCTGGGGGTGGGGGGGGAGGCGGAGGGAGGGAAGGATAAGGGCACAGGGTGGAATAGAGAAGAGCGCAGGGGACCATGGAGACAGATCGCGGGTGAGTTGGTAGTGGGCTACCCAAGGGGAATACAAAATGTAAAAGACATAAATAACAATAAAAATATATGTTAAAAAAAAAAAAAGATGATGCCTGCTCCTGCTGGTAGGGATAGGAATTTGTGAAATGTCTTAAAGATGTGAAAGGAAGTATCTATAGGATTGAACTGGTAATGCTGGTAATGCTATGATGTGAACAATAAGGGAAAGAAGATTTCAAATTCAATTTCAAGACAATGATTAACTTGGGAAGAAGATGTGAACTGAAAATCAAGTTTTGAGTTTCTTCACATACTTGGTTTTAATTGGAAACTAGATCTCCAGGTAGAGATGCCACAGTGCTGCTGAGAAGTCTGCAAATGGAAAGGGAGAGAAGATCTAGGTCTGGTACATGCATATATACAAGAGTCAACGGGACACAAGAATTGGCATCATAAATTCCAATTAATCTTTTCACATGGGCGCACACACACAAACACACATCTTCTCTTTTTATTCTTGCTTCAAGAATTTTAGTGATAGGAACATAATCACCTTTGCTCTGGGGTTCCCACTTAGACTCAGAAAAGTCAACTTGGTCTGGAAAAGTCTTCATTATCCTTGGACAAGAATAGTCAAGGAAATGACACATAGTATGACAAGACAGAGGCAGAGTTTTGGAAGGAGGTCATGTGTTTTTCCATTTTATAAGCTCTCATCACCATTTTTCAAGGTCACATTTCTTGGTAAATGAAGGCTGTTGGATATTTATGTAACACAGAGTTTTGGACTGGCATTCACAAAACCTTTAATTCTAAAGCTACTGCCACTAAATTAGATCTTATTCAAATAAAGAAGTTTAATGGCAGCCCTCATTTTCCCCTCATGTTTTCAATTTTAATTGTTACAAAGCTTCATAAAGAAAACTGTGTGGCAATCTTTTGCAAAAGATATGCCTGAATTATAAAACAATTCAATCAAGCCCCCACCTGTATGTACCTGTTCCAAACATTCCCGTGGAAGTCCTGTGGAAGTTTAGGGTTGAAAGCTAGCACTTGCTCGGTCCTCCCCATTGGCACAGTGGGTTGAGCGCAGCGCTGTGGAGCTGTCCGTAGCTGCCATGCCAGTTCCATGCCAGACCAGGGAGATTCCCTCATGGCCGCATGGCTGCCTCACGCGCTGCTCCCCTCAGCAGTGTATTTTGGATGATCTGCCTGTTCTGCTCCCTGCTCTGTCTCTGGTGAACCCTCTCACCGCCCCACACCTCTGGCCTGCACCCCAGCTTGTATGCATAAATAAATAAATCGTTAAAAAAAAAGTTAGCACTTGCTCACACCCATCTCTAGACACACTCCTCCCTCACCCACTAACAAATTCCACTTACATATTCCCTGAGTGTTTCCCATGATTGGTATTATTAGTAACATATATATTCACATATATTCACATTGTAATACTTATGATAGAGTCATAAAAAGTGAGAGATTTCTGAAATATTATTTCTGAGAATCTTGACCTTTATAATTTTACAAGGAATTGTAACTTTTTAATTTATTCATTTTCTAGACTGTAATCTGGTGTTATGTGAGACTATTTCATAAGTCTGAATGGCCATATAATGTAAAATACTATTTTAAACAATAATCTCTAATTGTTCCTTGAGTAATTGATGATGTTTTTAGTATTTCACTATTTTCTATTACATATATTGTGTAGGTATATGTTATGAAATGTAAGCTATTTCTAGTTCTAGTTTACTTAAAGTGTTTATAATAAATAGAATTCTGATGCTATCAGGAAAAAGAGAGAGTTAGCATTTGCAAGAGAGGAAAGTGGGTTGGTCACCAAGGAAGGGAGTTCTGTTTTTACTATGGGGAGAATGCAGTCTTAATTAGGTAAACAAAGAGGTTTTTCATTACACTGTAAACACATTTCACAAAAAGACCCATTTAAGTTTCTTTTTAAAAGAAACTGGAAAATATTAAGAAAGTTAATTGGAGGGCACTCAAATGACAATTAATGAACAGACACAATTATCTTCTGAATAGTGTGTGGCTTAGGGATGTTTTCATCTTTTTTTATAGTACTATTTTAAAATGTGGGAATGCCGACCCAAGTAGAGACAGGCTCAGCATTAAACGACACATTTCTCTATTTATATTTAAATAACCATCTGCATGAAATTATGCACAAATCATGGAATAATTCCTAGCAGAAATTACTGTTTAGAAAATAAAAAAAAATCTGAGACATGGTGTGCTTTTCATATTAAATTGCCCATTTCCAGAACATCACATACATTTGCACAATGTAAAGATGCTGCACTGCAAGCCAATACAAATTGCTCACAATGTTAATGAAGATGGATGGGAAAGGCTGAAAAACATTCATTTACAAGCAAGGGAGGGAAAGAGAGCAGTGGTGTTCACAATCGCTACCTTAATTTTTTTGCCTTGATAATATCCCATTGAATGATGGTAACTCTAATAATATAGCTTTAGAAAGGTTTTGTGATGAATTTTCATTTTCAGTTTTGAATATGGCCTATTTTTCCCCCATTTGGGGTGAAAATTGTGCATGTTAAGTTTGGAGACTTACTGCTAAGCTAGGAAAAGGAATAATACTCTTAAGAAAGATGAACAGGGTAGAATGACTACAAAATTTAAATGAACTTTAAAATAGAAAACACAAAAACACCTCCTCATCCTGAAGTGACTCCCTTCCCAGCTAAAGATGGGAAGATTTATTTTTTTAAGATTTTTTTTAAGATGTTTTGTTTTTATTTATGCATACAAGAACTGGGGTGTAGGCCAGAGGTGTGGGGTGGTGAGAGGATTCACCAGAGACAGAGTGGAGAGCAGAACAGGCAGATCAGCCGAAATACACTGCTGAGGGATTAGTGGGAGTGGCAGGAGAGGTCTGCTGCGCCATGTGGGAATCTCCCTGACCAGGGATCGAACTTGTGCTGCAGTGGGCCAAATTTTTTTGCTGCCTACCCCCTAACCCCCAAGTCAAGATACACACACCATTTTCCTTTCTTGGAACAACTCAGCCATGGGGTAGTAGCTATAGTCAAATCGAAGAAGAGTAAGACATGCTCCAAGGACAGGGACGCTCTTGTAGGATCACAGTGTCAGGAGATCCCTTAGCTGATCACAGCCGGTCACCCTTTGTCTTACAAGAGACTGGAGAAATGGACACAGGTGTCGTATCAGGAAGGGAGGGGCGCCCTTTTCCAGTCAGTCAGGGAATGTGAGCTTGGATGATTTGAGGCTCACTGTAACTCCGTATCTCCCACTCCCGTGGACCCCTTCCCTCCCCCACATCCATCATCACTCCTCAGTCAGTCATAGCACTAGTACACAATTGGACAATCCTCTGTTTTGAAAGTAGTATCTACATTTTTGCAACATACCCCAAGAGAGTAAAATAAAGACAGTCGTTATTAGCAAATGTGTTAAAAGGCTGCCATTCCTCAGACCCCAGGATAATTAATTCTGAAGTTTTCCTTATTCAGCAATTCATATTTGCTAATTTGTTTATTCATTTATTCAATAATCATTTATTTTTTATATAATATATATTTTTATTGTTATTTATGTCTTTTACATTTTGCATTCCCCTTGGGTAGCCCACCACCAATTCACCCGTGATCCATCTCCATGGTCCCTTGTGTTCTTTTCTATTCCATTTTGTGCCCTTT
>PVIJ01008261.1:0-75673 GCA_004024925.1 Scalopus aquaticus
AATAAGCCAGAAAGAAAAAGAAAAATATCGAATGGTTTCACTTATAACAGGACTATAGGGAGGCCAGGTGGGAGAGAGACACTCAGCGGTGGGGGAGGGGGGAGGGGAGGATAAGGGCACAAAATGGAAGAGAGGAGAATACAGGGGACCATGGAGATGGATCACGGGTGAATTGGTGGTGGGCTGCCCAAGGGGAATATAAAATGTAAAAGACACAAATAACAATAAAAAAAATGGGAAAAAAATAAATAGGCAAAAACAATTAAAATAAGAAAATCATAAAAATTTCTGAAGTTACAGCAGAGCTGTAGGAGTCAGGACAAAGTCATATCAGTAAAGAGACAAATAGATCCATGGAGCAGAATGAAAAGTCCAGAAGTAGACTCAGCAATATCGTGAACTGATTTTTCAATTGAACGTTTTATTGAAATAATTATAAATTTGCATGGACTTATAAGAAATAATGTAGACAGATTCCTTGTGCCCTTTTCCCAGTTTTGCCCAATGGAAATGCTTATAGAACAACAATATCACAAGAATACTACTTCTGGAAGTCTATCCAAAGAACATAAAAGCATTAATCCAAAAGGATACATGCACCCCTATGTTTATTGCAGCACTGTTCACAATAGCTAAGATATGGAAACAACCCAGATGCCCAAATATAGATGACTGGATCAAGAAGATGTGGTACATACACACAACAGAATACTATTCAGCAATCAAAAAAGATAAACACATGCAATTCGCAGCAACATGGATGGAGCTAGAAGGGATCGTGCTAAGCGAAATAAGCCAAAAAGAGAAAAATATCAAATGGTTTCACTGATAGCAGGAATATAGGGGAACCAAATGAGAGACAATTAGTGAGGAAGGGGGAGGATAAGGGCTCAAAATTGGGGAGAAAAGAGCACAAGGGAATATGGTGACGGTTCACGGGTGAATCGGTGGGTAACCCATGGGGAATACACTCTAATGTAAAAGACATAAATAATAATAAAAAATATAAAATAAAACAGCATCCAAAAAACAGAATATTGACATCAATATAAATCTATCAACCTTATACAGATTCCTGCAGGTTTAACTGTATTCGAGTATGCGCGCATGCACATGTGTTTTTAGTTCTAAAGAATTTAACCACTTCTGTAAGTTCATGTATTCAACACCACAGTCAAAATATAGGATAGTTCCATCACCAAAATATCCACAAAAGTCACCCTTTTGTAACTACAGAAACCTCTCTCCTGCTACCACTCTCCACCTGCTCCTTGAACCCTGGCAGCCACTGACCTGTTCACCATTTCCAGAACTTTGTCATTTCAAGATAGTCATATAAATTAACTTATACAGTATATAATATTTTGCTATTGCCTATTTCACTCAAGATTCCCTGTAATTCTCTGGATAATCATCCAAGTTTAGTGTACCAAGTTGATTTCTCTTTATTAGAGTTGCATTCCAAGATATGTATTTACCACAGTTTATTCACCTGTTGGAAGGTATCCAGGCTGATATGAATTTATGCCTAACATGAAGAAAGCTTCTGTGAACATTCATGTACAGCGTTTTTTAGTATAAATACATTTTTATTTCTCTGGAATAAATATTTGATAATACAGTGGCTGTCCTTATATTTATTTCATTTAATTGTATAAGAACTACCAGTTTTCAGTCCAACCACTGTGGAAAGCTGTATGGTGGTTCCTCAAATTGCTAAAAATGGAGCCGCCATACGCCCCAGTAATACCACTTCTGGGAATCTACCCAAAGGATGCAAAAATATTAATCCAAAAAGAGACATGCACCTGTATGTTTACTGCAGCATTGTTTACAATAGCTAAAATATGGAAACAATCCAGATGCCCAAAAACAGATGATTAGATCAAGAAGATGTGGTATATATACACAATGGAATATTATTCGGCATTCAAAAAAGATAAACATATGCAATTCGCAGCAATATGGATGGAACCAGATGGGATAATGCTCAGCAAAATAAGCCAGAAAAAAAGAGAAAAATATTGAATGGTTTCACTTATAACCAGAATATAGGCGAACAAAACAAGAAAGAGACATACAGCAAGGGAGGGGGAGGATAGGGCTCAAAAAGGGGTAGAAAAGAGCACAAAGGACTATGGTGATGGTTCATGGTTGAATTGGTGGTGGGTAACCTATGGGGAATACACAATAATGCAAAAAATATGAATAATAATAAAAAATATAAAGGGAATTAAAAAAAACCCTGTAAAAAAAAAAAGAAACTACCAGTTTTCAAGAGTATTTGTAACATTTTGCATTTCTACCAACAATGTACGAGTTTATTTTTATTCTTGCCAGCTTTTGGTGGTGTCTCTATTTTTAAATTTTAGCCATTTGATATCTATCACCTTATAGAATCTGCAGTTGGATAACTTGGTGTTGATTTGCATTGATGGATAATGACATGGGACATCTTTTTATGCATTCACTTGCCTTCTGTCTATGCTCTGAGGTAAATTGTCTCTTAATGCCTTTTATCCATTTTCTTAGTGGCTTTTTCGTTTTTTTTTTTTTTCTGTTGAGTTTTAAGAGTTCTCTATATATTCTAGATACTAGTCCTTTGTTAGATATGCGGCTTCCAAATATTTTCTTCCAGTCTGCAGCTTGTGCTTTTATTCTCTTTACATGGCTTTCATAAAGCAAAAACTTTTAATTTTGATGATATCTAATTTATCAATTTTTCCTTGCATTTATCATGCTTTTGCTGTTAAGAACTCTTTGTCTAGCCTTAGAATATGAGGATTTGTCCTATTCTTTCCCAAGTTTTTATATATTTCCATATTGCATTCAAGGTCATAACCCAGTTTGAGTTAATTTTGCATTAGGTATGAGATCTACATCAAAGTTCTTTTTTTTCTTTTTTGCCTATTCAATTGTTCACTTTACTTTTCATTATCAAGATTGTTTTAGTTATTCTAGAGCTAAGATGGTTTCCATATAAATTTTAGAATAAATTTATATGAATAAATTTATATGTAGTCTATGACTACAGCAAACTTTGCTGAGATTTTGATAGAAATTATATAAAACCGAAGTCACTTTAGAGAGAGAATTGACATTTTTACTACATTGAGTATTCCAATACAAGAACATGGTATACCACTCCTTTTGTTTAGGTCTTAACTTATTTGCACTGATATTTTTCTTATCATTACTTTGTTATTTTCAGCATACAGATTCTGTATACATTTTTTCCAAGGTGTATGTAAGAGTTTTCATTTTCTTTAAGCGATTGACAATGATATTGTGCTTTTAATTTAGGTTTTCTGGTATTCATTGTGTGTGTGTGGAAATGCCATTGATGTTTACTGTTGATCTGCAGGCTTGACAAGGTAATTTTTTTGTTCTAGGAGTTTTGTGGTAGATTTCTTGGGATTTATACACAGTCATGTCACCTGTAAATAGAAATAGTTTTCTTTCCTTTGCAGCAGTATGCTTTTTATGTGTATGCAGATGATCTGTTTCATCTTGGTTGAGTTTGAAAGTTTGTAATTTTAAAAAAATTGGTCCAGTTTTTCTAAAGGATGTAGGAGTGTAAAGGTGTTTATAGTAGTCCCATTTTATTATTTCAATAGCTGAAAGATACTGACCTCTGTCTCATTCTTGATCGTGATGATTTGGTATTCCCTCTATCACTGTCAGTGTTCCTAGAGTTTAATCAAATGTATTGAATTTTAAGAACCAATTTCTTACATAAATGCTTTTCTTTATGGCTTTCTTATTTTAAAATTTATTGATTTTTGTTCTCATTTTTATTATTTCCTTTCTTCTGCTTATTTGGGGTTTATTTCACTCTTATTTTTTAATAAGACAAGAACTTATATTCTTGATGAGAATTTTCTTCTTCTCTAATGTAAGTATTTAATGTTATAAATTTCCGTCAGCACTGCTAGTTGCAGCCCACACACTTTGGTATATTGTATTTACGTTCCCTTAAGTTGGACTTTTTAATTTCCTATAGGACATCTTTGACTCATGAATTAATAAAAAGTGTTGTTTAATTTCTGCATCTTTAGAGATTTTCATCTTTTCTGATTTCTATTTTGTATTTTCTATGATCAAAGAATATACTCTGGTATTTAAATTCTTAAAAAAATGTTGAGGCTTATTTTTACGGTGTAGCATATATAGTCTATCATGAATACTATGGGCCCCTGGAAAAACTGTATTCTGGTTTTGTTGTGCGGAAAGTTCTACATGTACATTAGATTCTATTGATTGACTGTGTTGTTCACCTCTTTGTATCCTTGCTGAATTTTTGTCCAGTACTTCTGTAAGTTTCTCAAATGGGGGCCTCCCTTGTGGCACAAGGGGTTAAACCTCAGCACTATGAAGCTATCAGCAGCCACAGCAGCATGACTTAGATCTCTGGCCAAGGAGCTAACCCACACGACACAGCAGACCTCTCCTGTCTCGCCCGCTTCTCCCCTCAGCAGTGTATTTCAGTGGATCTGCGTGTTCTGCTCTCCAATTTGTCTCTGGTGAATCCCCTCACCCCCCACACCCCCGGCCTTCACCCCAGCTCTAGTATGCATACATAAATAAAATAAATCTTAAAAAAACGCTTCTCAGATGGGGTATCAATATCCTCAATAACTGGTTTGCTCTCCTTTCAGTTCTGTCAATGTTTGTTTAATGTAAGGTTCTGCTATATGTTGTGTCCACAATTACTATTGGTATGTCTTCTTCATGGATTGATCTTTTTATCATTATGAAATGTCCTTCTTTGATTCTGGCAAGTTTCTTGGTTCTGAAGTGTATCTACTCTGTCACATAGTAATACAGTCATCCTACTGGGTTTTAAAAAAATTAATGTTAGGCTAACATGTGTTTATCCATCTTTTCACTTTCAACTTACCTATACAGTTTGATTTGAAATGAGTTTCCTGTGAAAAGCATGTAACTGAGTGGTGTTTGTTTTTTTTTTTAAATCTATCTTATCAGTCGTTGTCTTTTGGTTGGACTATTTATACTATTTACACTTAAAATAATTACTTATAATAAATAAGTCAACATAAACTAATTTATGAAGACATTTGTCTTGTTTGGTCCCTCTATTGTTTGCTTCTCTGCTTTTTGCTAAATTTTATATTACTTGAACATATTTTCAGATTTCATCCTGATTTATTTATAATGTTTTAGTGTATCTCTTTTTAGAATGGTTGTTCTAAGTATTCCAATACACATATGTGACTCATCACAGTCTATCACTATCAACATTTTATACTTCAAGTGAAATTTGTAAACTTCATTTCCACTTAAGACTTTGTTTTTCCTTTCTCTAAATTTAAACATTATCATCATCAGTATTGCATGGTATTATATCTTTTTGTTTCAATAGTCAAATATGGTATACAAAATTCATGAGGAAAAGTTTATTATATGTACCCATGTTTCTTCTATTTCCATTGTTTCTTTTTTTTTCCTAATGTTTCAAGATGTCATTTTTTTTTTTAAATCATTTCCTTTCTGTTGAAAGAATTTGGTTTGGCCAGTCTTTGAGGTTAGGTCAGCTAGAAAAAAAATTCTTTTTAGTTTTTCCTCATTGGAGAATGTCCATATTCCCCTTCATTCTTGAAAGACAGCTACACCAGACAGAATTCATGATACTTAAAAAATGCTATCCCATTTTCTTCTGACATCCACAGTTTCACACAGGAAATATGCTGTCATTCAAATTGGTATTCTACTATAAGAAATGGGACCATTCTCCCTGATGGCTTTCATGACTTTTTTTGTCTTTAATTTTTTAGTTGTTTAATTATGATGTATCTTGGCATGGATTCCTATGACTTTATGCTTTTCAGTTCCTTGAATCTTTGGGTCTATGTCTCCTGCCATATTTGGAAAGTTTTCAGCCTAATTTCTTTAGCTTATTGTATCCTCTTATGGAAATCTAATGTTGCAAGTATTCAATATTTTGTTTTTAACCTACAGACCCTTGAGGCTTCATTCATTTTTTTTCAGTCCATTTTCTTCCACTTGTTCAGGTTCAGTGAATTGTATTTATCTGTCCTCAAATTTAACTATTTCTATTCTCTGCCATCTCCTCTCTATTACTGTGCTGAAGCAGCCCATTATGTATGTGTTATTATATTTTTCAGTTTTACAGTTTTCATTTGGTTCTTTTTTTAATAACTTAATTTCTTTGTTAAGACTTACCATTGTTTTGAAAGAATCTCATGGGTTTTTGGTTTGTTTCTTTACATTTTAAAAGGACAGGTTTATTAGGAAAAGGAAAAAGAAAGGAGAGACACCTGCATAGACACAGATGGGCAGTCTTGGGAGGAGAATTACTGGTTTTGAAAGAATTTGTAATTGTTGAAACATTTTAATAACAACTGCCTTAAAATCCTTGACAGGTAACTCCAATATCTGATTTATGTTGTCCTTATTTCATAGTCTATCTCATTAACATTGTGATTTTTCTTGACAGGTGATTTTCAATTATATCCTGAACATTTTGTGTATTTGTTAGAAGAGCCTGGGTGTTATTAAAATCTTTTATTTCATCAAGAAATCATTCTGCATGTAGTACTTGGTCTACTTTGTATGCTGTCTTATAATAACAATTTAATTTTTAGAAACTCTAGTGCTGTTTTTATTTATTTGCTTTACCTGGTACTGCTGGGGCTCCTAATAGTCCCTCTTGGTGCCACCTGAAAAGGTGGAAGGAGCTTCACCAGGTATTTTACACTGGAGGAGAAGTTTAGGTCACAGAGATAAAGATTCATCCCTGGATGGGGATTTTCTGTGGTCTGGTCTCTTTTGCCAGTACCTTCAGCTGTTCCAATGTCTCTGGGTCTGAGGGATGTCTCAGAACTACAGGGATAAATAGTCTTCTTAAACCTGACCACTTGGTAAGATCCATCTTGCTAGTTCTGTCCACCTTGGTATCTCTCAAAAGAAGGAGGAGTTTCCATCTTGGCTGGGAAGGTAAGTGCTTACTCTGGCTGCTTATCAGTGACAGGTTTCTGATCATGCCTCTTTGCCAGTGATACCATGCTCATATGGTTTGGTAGAGGGACTTCTAGTCACCTCAGGTCTACATTCTCTTCCTGGGTTGCAGGTTGAGAAATGCTGAGTCTGGGTCAGCTTCTATTAGATGTACAGACATAATAGCCACTGTGTTGTTTTTCTAGTCCTGGGGTTCCAAACAAGTTTGTCTTATCATCTTCAAAGTTCTCTTTTGGTTTTCTCTTGTGTTATTTCTGGGGTTTATAATTGCACTCAGCAGAGAGGAGGTGGGAGAATGGAATCTATGCTATCTTATTCAGATTGGAGGTCCCAATTGACTTTTGACAAAGGTGCAAAAATAATTCAGTGGGGAGAATGGTATTATCAACAAAGGTCCATATAGTGGGTGACCACATGCAAATAAATAAAATAACCTGGATACATAATCTTAATACAAAATTAAATCAAAGTGGATCATAGACCTAATGATAAAACATGAAACTATCAAACTTCTAGAATATAACACGGGAGAAAGTCTGCACAACCTTGGGTTGACACTGAGTTTTTCAATAGAAGACCAAAAATACAATCCATGAAAGACTGATAATGGTAAGCTGGGCCTTATCACAATTAAAAGTAGTTACTCTTGTAATGTCACCTAGATGGCAATAGAAGAAGTTCCTTGCTTCACTCTCAAGAGGAACAAATAACAAGTAGCTAGAAAGAGATACCCACAGCAAAGATGAAACTGAAGCACCCCTGCACCCCAGAGACCAATAAAAGCTGCACTAAAGGGGACACTGAGGAAGTCCATGCACTGTTGGACAGGGATGGGTAGAAATAATGGCTTGGGTGAGACATTCTGGATGGGGGACATAGACAGCAGACGTAATCAAGTTTAGGATCTCAAGAGGAGATAATCCTTGGTGGGTCCTAAATTCTGTGACTGGTGTTCCTATAAGTAAAGGGAGAAGAATATTTGAGTTACACAGATGCAGACAAACAGAGAAGTCTATATGGAGACATAGGTATAGACTGGAATTATGTATCTATAGGAGAGGAATACCAAGGGATGCTGCAGTTACCAGAAGCTAGCAGAGAAGAACGGAATGCATTCTCCTTTAGAGTCTTCAGATGGAACCAACCCTACCAAAACCTTGATTTCAGACTTCTGCCTCTATGTTTGTGAGAGAATAGATCTCTGGTTTTTTAACCCATGTTGTTTGTGGTGATTTGTTAAGGTAGTCTTAAGAAAATAATGGACCAGGGGTTCAGGAAGTGGGGGTGGTTGACTATAAAGGGGACACATAGGGAAAGTTTTAGGGCAATCAATCTGCTCTGTATCATACTGAGATGGTGGATATACGTCTCTATGCATTTCTCAAAACTGACAGACATGTACAACACAAATAATGAGCTACAGAAAGCAGTATGGAGGTTTTTCAAAATATTAAAAATAGATCTACCATATGATTCAGCAATTCCACTCCTAGGTATGTTTCTTAAAGATTTTAAGGGATATAATTTTAAGGGATACATGTACTCCATATGTTCACTGCAGCACTATTTACAATAGCCAAGTTATGGAAAAAACTTAAGTGTCCAATGACAGATGAGTGGATTAAGAAGATGCAGGGTGTGTGTGTGTGTGTGTGTGTGTGTGTGTGTGTGTGTGATATTATACTACTTAGCTATTAAAAAAAGATAAACTCTTACCATTTGTGACAACATGGAAAGAACTGGAAGGGTTTATACTAAGTGAAATGAATTAGGAGGAGAAAGATAAGTACCAGATGGTTTCACTCACATACAGAATATAGAGAAGCAAAACAAAGGAACAGAAAAACTAAACCAAAACAAACACTAGAAATCTGACTGTAGAACTTAAGTTCCCATAGGGGGATAGAAGAAAGGGAGGGAGGAAGAGAGGAAACACAAAAGACTTCTGTGGAGGATTATGGGTGCTTTGGTCGTGGACATGGTGTTGTAACAAATAGTTGCAAAGATGTGAATCTATAGCCCCAAATTATATACAATGTTGTAAACCATTGTTTGTTGTAAACCATTGTTACCTCAATAAGAATAATGCAATAAAAATAATGACTTTCAATGTTTAAATGTGGTCTGTGATAAATTAATAATAACAGTTGTACAAATATATGGCATAATCTCACTGAAGGGTCTAGTAAAAATGAATTAATCTAAATAATTTTGGTGGTTTTTTGTTTGTTTTAAACATTTATTTATTTATGAATACAAGAGCAGGCGTGTAGGCCAGAAGTATAGGGGGATGAGAGGATTCACCCAATCCAGAGTGGGGAGCAGAACAGGCAGATCTACTGCAATACACTGCTGAAGGGAGCAGCGGGAGAGACAGGAGAGGACTGCTGTGCCATGTCAGTTAGCTTCCTGGCTGGGGATCGAACTCGTGTTGCAGTGGCTGCTGATAGATAGCTTCATAGTGCTGAGACTCAGCCCCATGAGCCACCAGGGAGGCCCCTGACCTAAATAAATTTGGAAAGGAACGGTATTTAAATACTGTACTCTACCTGGTTAATTATTTCTTACAAGGGTACGTGTTAACAATTCTCAAACTGCTTCAAACGCATCTGGAGTTAAACAAATAAATAAGTGGATTGCGGATGGTGGGAGTCAAGTTTATCACTGCTGCTGATAAACATAACTGATATGGAAGAAGGAAAGGCTAGAATGGTCTACGGAGAATGGATTAAAGTTGTAGACAAAAGTATGAACTCATGTCTAGCTTAATATAGATACAGATCGACAGAGACAGAAACAATTACATTGATGTGTAGATACACGAGTAAGTACACATTTGTTTTTGTCCTTTATCTTTAATTATGCGTGTTGAGGTAATGTTGGTTTATAACACTACGTATGTTTTAAGGGTATAGCTCCCAACTCTACACATGTATGATTTCTAACTCTGTCTGCTGAGAGGGCCTAAAAGCAATGATACTCTAGGAGCAACAAGCAAATTCAGAGCCTCTATCTTGGTTTCTAAGGACCAATGTCTGGTAACAAGAACCTGGGCTACTTGTAGATACAGCTGATTCTAGGACTGTGGCATGGAAATGCAAAACAAATCTGGAGCATCTGATAGTAGCAGAAAGTAAGGGAGTGTTCAAAACAAAAGTACGTGGACATGTCAAAGGGAGACAGGAATTAATCTGAAAGACCTTCCAAGTCGCAGGAGCAATTTGAGTAGCAATATAAATAATGCATATTGGATTATAACCCAAGCTACAAAATAAATATATGAGTCTGATATAAATAAGCAACTGAATAAAAAATTGGTGGAGAAGAAACAAATCTTTCTTAAAGAATTGCAAATATTTATAGATCCTCTCTTCTCTAGGACATTGGGCTTAATTTTCCTTCACTCTCCCTTCACCATTGTGTGGCTTGTCCTTACTGACTCACTTGCAAAATATAGAGGAAAATAATAACTTTATAAAATTACTACCTTCAGAAGATGAACTAGGTTAAGGTGACCAGTTATTAGTCACATTGTTAATATTATGTTCACCTTGATAGGACACGATGATAAGAGTATTTTGTGAGATTTTTTCCTCCAAACCCATAATCCCAATGTAATAATGGGAAAAACATCAGGAAAACCCAAATTCAGAGACAGTCCACACAATAGCTGACCCCTGCTCCTTAAAACACTCAAGGTTATAAAAAAAATTTTAAAGGCTTAGAAAGCATCATAGAACAGAGGAGACTAACGGGACATGACCATTAAATAAACCATAGCATCTTGGAATCAATGCCAAAACAGAGAGTGGACATTAATTAAAAAAACTAATTTGGTGGTGGGTTCACTTGAAGTGGGCGGGGAGGTCCCATACTTCCAAAATACAAACCACTTTGTAAATCAACATTACCTCATTCAAAAAAAAAATTAAAACAGGAACAACTGGAGAGATCTGAGTAAAATCAGAGTTCAGTTTAAAATATAGTGAGCTACTAAGTCTTAAAATATGCCCTTTCTCAGCAATATGAACCACTATTAATTTAACCTCAGTGAATTTTAATTTAATGTTATGAACTCTATTATTGAATATTTACCAGTGAAAACTCTCTAATTAGTGCTCTTAAAGAACTTCATACATCAAAGATATTAACTAAGGATTACTACAGTTTATATTGCTTGCACTAAATAAGATATTTCCACTGGCTCCAAAAGAGAGTAGTCACCTTGCTCTCAGGTTGGTAATTTCTCTCTGTCTTCCCCCACCCCTCTCTCGGGGGTATTTCTCATTTTCTTTTCACATACCTCTTGATTTTCTCTTCTTTCTATTGTGTTTGCTCCTTTGGGCATTCTACTCTGTCTGATAACCTCATTTTATTTATTAGATGGGTGGCTTCCTCTAGAATTACATAAACAGTGTAATCACTAAAGATTTTTCAGCCTCTTATTTGTTGCTGTGAATCCAGAATCACATTATGGAGGACTGCTGAGCACAACGGATGTTATTATCTGCAAAGAAAGCAAAGAGAACCTTTGCAATCACACAGTCATATTTCTTTGCATTCCAGGTACTTACAAAGAATGCAAATGACTACTTGAAAAATGGAAAAATAAATTATCCACATGTTTAAATTTATTTGCTAGTCACCTGGTAGAGGGATGAAACAGAAAGGCCTGGGAGCAGAGGAAGCTTCTTTTTACTTATATCTATTGTCGGCTGATACCTTCTTTGTTCTATTTTTTTCTTCTTTTATGAAATAAGCAGAGAGATGGTTTTGACAAAGCACCTTTGTTTCTCAATTGTACCATATAATGTGGTATCTGGTAAGAGTGTTTCATCCTATGGTTTTCAGTTTTTTGATACTCCTCAGACACACTCTTAGAGGAAAAAGAGTAGGAATATTTTTTAACAAATTGAAAATTTCAAGTTGCAATCTAAAAATATATTTAAAACACGTAATCTTGATCATCAGGATGACTACTTCATCACCACATACTGCAAGAGTCCCAGGCAACAAAATTGTTTGCGATCATATTCCAAAGTAAAGGCCAAGTATAATAGTACCTGCTTCCTGGAGGGCTTTTTACAGAGGTTCAATGGAGAATTGAGTCATCAAATAGCTCTCAAAATACAAGTTTCATCGAACAAAAGAAGTAAAGTCATTGCAGTCACAATTATTTTACAATACCAATGAGTTCATTGTGTGATCCCTTTTTTATATGTAAGAAAAAGGTGAAAATAATAAGCAGTAAACCTACAGTGACTTGTTTTAATTTTTCAATATTGGATTTTGAAGTGTAGTATTAAATTGATTATGCCATCAAAGTAAAAGATCGGTGCCTTAAAATTAAATCAGTGATAAAATTGAAAAATTGGTAGCAATGAGACATAGGCTGGCACATCATTCTCAATACCAAAAGAATCAATTCAACAAAAATAACAATACATTCAAATATCTCTACTTTAATCGAAACCTTCATCACTTTAGTTTGAGGAAATATTGTTGATTGCATGCATAGTCAATATTTTTCTTTATTTGTATTTGTATTTGTATTTAGTTTACAATTCATTATTATTTAACAAGTAAAGGGTTGTTCTACTTAGTCTTATGGTTACATGTATTTTAGAAGTGGAACATAATAGTGAAATGAAATCAAAGATGTGACAGTGAATCTAAGATGTTTTAGGATGCTGGAGAGATTAAAGAGATTAGAGGGTATGTAACAGTGTGATATTTATAGAAAGAGGAGTTTCCAAGTTCCCTGCCCCTCCCAATTAAGGGTAGAGTTGAGCAATGAGGAGAAGCTAGAAAAGACTGGGAAAAGAAATAAGAGGGAAAAAAAGAAGCAGGGAGATATGGGGCTAGACGAATTAACAACAGATAAAAATTCCACAAGGTGAGATCATCTCCCCAAAGAGAGAAGATTATATCAGAACAAGCCTGTTCCTTCCAAACACAACTCTTTCTGCTGCCTTGTGCCTATGCAAGGGTCTTCTTCTCCCTTCCTTTCTTCTAATAAACCTCACCTTTTTGGTTATAAAAGTGTATCTTTGGCACATTCACCACATGCTGCTGAAAGAGAAACTGATGAAACTTTTCTCAGAGGCAACCCAAGGACCCCACTCACTGAACCCAACATCTCATGAAAATGACATCACTGACAAAAGTAATGGGGATACAGAGACATTTTGAAATAAAATAAAATATAACATAGTGATTGCATCATGAAGCTACCTAGAATATCACCATAACTGCTTTGATTTGGTCTTTCAGTTTCTTCTTTTTGACAGAGGCACTAAATAGTCATCCTGGAGCCAAAGCAAAAGACATCAATACCAAAAGACCAGGAGTTTAGTACTGGATCTCATAGCTATTTATTGGCATTCATGGAGTATTTGTGTGTCAGTTACTTCATTTATGAACAAATGAATTATCTGAAATAGTGAGCTTCAGATACCACCACTCCCCAAACCCATCAATGGAATCTTGTATTTTGAGATATTTGACATCTTACCTAAAACTCAAGAAGTTAAGGAAGATGAAAGAAGCCCAGAAATTTCATAAAAATTTCTACACCCATATATACCTCATGATCCAACCATTCCAGTTATTTTTATTCAAGAAAAATGCATATATATGTCCCTACAGAAAGGGAAGGTTCCAGGTTCTCTGTTCCCACCTGAGGAAGGGTAGAGCTGAACAGCGAGGAGAAAATAGAAAACACTGGGATACTGACTTAAGAGGAGGAAGAAGGAGAAAACTTGGAGGAGGCACATGGAGTGGGAACTTGGGGCACATGGAAGGAGATACCTGAAAGAGACAGAGATGTGGGTGAGATCCTCTACCTTCACTTGTATTTTGATTTTGCTCTTTTCCTTCCAGATTTGTATGTCCCCTTCTGTTCCTTTCCTATGGGTCCCCACCACGGGGTGCCTTAGGCTTGTAGCAAGATTTTGGGCCTCAGTGGCCCCGCGTTGAGCCAACCCTGTTTGGCTGGACATTTACTCATGAGGGGATGGGTAACTTTGGGTGTTTAACTGGAAACTATTTTAACTATATCTTCTCTCTATCACAAACTAAATGTATTAAACTTTTTTTTTATTAATTGAAGGTCTCCTGTACTAAAAGTATGCTTATCTTTATGCAGCAGATGGCAGGACATTAGAGCAGACAGATTTGGGGGACCCGGGGTGCACCTCATTCTTCCCAATAACAAATACAATGACTTATACAAGAATGTCTGCAGAAGCTTTTATTTGTAATTAAAAAGTAAAGATAACCAAAATATTCATCAACAGATAGATAAATGTGGTATGCCCATTCAATGAGACAAATTTACTATTGCTATACACAGCGTGAGTGAATTTCAAAATAACTATGCTTACTGAAAGAAACGCAACAAAAGGGAATACATATTACATGATTCAATTTATAAAACTCATAAAAATTAAAACTATTCTACAGTAAAAAAAACATCAGTTCAGTCATTGTTTCAGGATGGGTGGAGAGAATAATTACAAAGGGACACCAAGGATCTTTGGGGAGGGGTTGTGATAGATGCATTCACTATCTTCATTATGGTGATGGTTTTAAGGATGCATATATGTCAAAATTTATCAGATTACCCACTTTAAGTTTGTGTACTTTGTCAATTATATCTCAATCAAGCTGTTCTAAAACAAACAAACAAAAAAGAGCAATCCTGACAGTCAACACCTGGTAGCTCACCTAGTAGACCATGGTTTTCCTTTGCTAGACAAAAACAATTCCCCAGGCTATCACTACCCAACAAAGACTGCCGATGACTCTTATGGAATAAAACAATAGCAAGAACACATCACACTCCATAATCATGCCTGAACAAAGACATTAAACATGAGGCAATCACAGAATAACCACAGCGACACACCACCTTTTCAGTTCACATGAGTGATAACTGCTTCTTCAATGAACACATTAGCCCCATTTTTCCTCCTTCTACCTAGATAAAAATTAATAAAGTCTTCAATCATCAAATTTCCCCAATTCCTGACAGCAATCAATTCAAAGCAGACTCTTGCCTTTTGTGCCTTCCACCAAAAGAACCTAACACAAGCCTCCATCCTATAATAAGCAACCTCCTCTCCCTTGTCCACTTCCCCTTTCAAAAAACATCCATTACCATTTCAGCTCTCTTGCTGAAATAATAATCCTAACTTTATTGGCCAGAAGTGTTCCTGGTGATCTTTGGCTGGTGGGCAAAACAAAGAGAACCTTTAAAGTCAAGTTCTCTGAACTGTGGGACATGACAAACCTCTCTCATGTCCTCTGTCTCCCTTCCCCTCAGGGGAACTTGGGAAGCCACTGAGGCCGATGATCTCTGAGGACTATAACATCCCTATTTTCAAGGTCTTGATGTTGATTATCTCAGTCTGGTGACAAAGATAGCCTTTATTCAACTTTTTAATTGAGCCAGTCTCTTGAAAGAATGGGAATGTCCATGTTAAGGGTAGTATTGTGTCAGAGAATGGTAACACAGTTAATATAGAGACTGCTATTTGTATAGAAAAATCATTTTGATGCCTCTTTAAAAGTTTCATATTTTTCCCAATGCTTTCAATTTTCGTCTACACTTGGTCTGCGGCATTGGGGAAAGGAGCTCCATTTATGCTGACGTAAAAGAGATTGATCCATGAATGTGCTTTCCTTTGCTTCCTGCTGATAAATGCTTTTTCCCTGCTATTTTCCTGAGTTATTTCTGTCCGTGGATTCTCATCTTGAATAAGCAGACAGGGAATGGAGATGAAGAACAGACTTGAAATTTTGGGATGTTTTCCAGATTGCACTGGCCAATGATAGAAAGCTGTGATGGAGCAAAGAAAATTTGATTCGTGAGAGGTATTTTTAGAACCTCAAACATACCAAATGTCAAACTTACTTTTTTAAAAGGCAAAAGTAGGTATGTATAAAACTTCTTTTTTAATCCTACTAAAATCCTAAAAAAAAAAATCACCCACTGCCATCTAATCTACAGTGTCACTTTAGAAAGTTCTAGAAAGGAATTTTTACATCATTTTGTGTTTAAATATGTAGCACACATGATAGAAGCCCAAGAATAAATGAAGATTAAAGCTATAACATGGCTTTTGATTTGTGACAATTCTTTGCTTTTAGGATAAAGTGTGATATGTGTGTGTGGGGAGGAGTAGAACAGAAGTGGTAAGATCAAAAGAAAGAAACCATCCTCTATATTAATCCATCAAAGCATGACAGTTCTGGGACCACGGCTTATATTTTGGGACTGGGGCCCAGTTGGGGAGAGATGATCAGCGAGTGAAGCCAAGAGCTTGGTGAAGGGGGCATAACTCTAGCAGAGAAGGAAAGTTTGAGCTTCACATACTGCAAGGAACTTTCAGAAGAACTTAATCTTCCACAGCTTTTCAGTCTTCATAAAGACCTTTCACATTTGTTGTTTCATTAAAAATTCAGAAAACTCCAAGAAGGTAAGTAAGGCTAGTAAAAGTAAAAAATGTGAATGCAATGGGGACTGAGATTCTGTAGTTAAGAGGCTAATATTCTTACCTTAGCAAAGTCACTTTCCAACTCTACTAACTTTGGATAATTCATAAAACCTCTCTAAACCTAAATATAATTTTCCGAAAAATAGCACTAACTTCAAATGAGGCCTGTGAGGGTTACATAAAATAATGGATGAAATATGCTTGCCACATTGTAGGTTTTAATAAGATTGGCTAACACTACTACTGCCACTACTGTTCACCGGGCAAAGCTGTAATGATATTCCAGCACTGAGCACTTGTTTTATTCATAGGAAAGTGATACACATATCTTAAAAAGTGAAATGTTACTACAAGTTTATAAGTGAACACCCTTATCACTTCCTTCCACTTGTGATTCTCTTCTCTCCAGAGGGAGCAACTCCATTCTTCTCTCTGTTCTCTTTTTTTGTACCTCTTTTTATATTTCCAAATAACATACTATGCTACATTTATTAATTGTTCTATTTTCAGATATCATATATTTATCTCTTATGATAAAACTGACAATCTTGTATTCTTAACATCACCTCATATCAACCTTCCCTTCTGTGCCTCTCCCTATTCTTCTACATAGTTATCAGAACATTTTTGGCCAAATTAAATATTCAAAGTTTATATTGTAAAAACTAAGTATTATTCAGAGTGAAACCACTTGCATATGTTAATTATATTTCCTTTCTTGTCCACCTTTACTTTTCCTGAAAATTGATAGAATTATCACATTTTTTCCAATTGCTTAGCCTCCTATCAACCTACCAAGAATTCTGCCTACACGCACCATAAAATTGTGAAATTCCTTTCAGCTCGTCAAATGTCAAATATATCAGTTCACTTCTCTAAGGGGGTAATAAGAAGAAACATCCACTATTTCTGGTTAAATCTTGATCATGTGCCTTTCAGGCAAGCAATATTGGCTGTCACACTAACTCCTCTCTCAAAAATCCTGGGAATTTCTTTTGTCTCTTTGCTATGCTCCCTCCTCTCATATTTGGACCCCCAATTTCTCTCCTTGGTTTATCCCTTCATTTGATTCAGGTACACCTTCAAGGAGCTTTCTTAAAAAAGTGCACAGGAACCATCTTGAGGCCTTCAATGTCCAAAATGTTATTCATTTTATCTTTAATTTTCACTGTAAAGTGGCTGGAACTCCAAGAACCCCAACTTGGAAATAATTTTCCCTCGTGTTTCAGAGAAAATAGTTTAGTTTCCACTGTTACTCTTGAGAAATCTAATGTTCTATCACAGTCCTTTACATTAACATATAATCTATTTTTATTTTCTCTCTGAAAGCTTTAAGGACAGCTTTTGAGCCCACGATGTTGTGAAATTTTAATAATGTCTTCTTTTAGGACAGTTGTTTTACTAATATAAGCATTTAATGGTATACATTTCTCTTAAAGCACATATTTTTTTTTCTTCTAGGAGACACCTCCATGGTAAACAGCATGCAAAGTTATCATATGAATGAACCATATCTTTCCATTTGAGGGTGGGTGTGTGGCACAAATATATTATTTGAAGGTGCTAAGACTATAGAAATATCGTCCCCTGAGAGAGGTAACCCTCTGTTAATTTTTTTAGCTCAGATGATAATGCTCCAATTAGGAAAAGTAAAAACATGGTGTTAATAACCTCAACAAAACCATTTTGTATAGAGTGTTAACACAATTATTCTCTAATATTGATGAAATCTATTTCAATGATGAGTCCAGTTAACCATTAAAAACCAAAAGTGAACCTCCCCTCTGTGGCCATAAAAATGAAGTGAGGCCAAACACCAAGAGAATCACATCTGTGGATGTAATAAGGTGTCTATCATGCAGAAATAGTTTTGATGTGTTACATAGAGTGCTTTTTCCCCCACCACCATTCCTTATACTGCATTAGCTCTTCCTTCTTCCCTCCTCACCTTAGAAGCCTCATTTCATTCACTCGTGTGTGAAATTTTTGTAAGTATTTAATGTTGTCAAATTGCCCTCTATGTAAACATCCAATATTTGTCTTTGCCATTCTGTCATTACTACACATAATTCCTCAAACTGTTTCCATTTTGCTGTAAATGGAACATTTTGTCATTCCTTACGACTGAATAATATTCCACTGTGTGGATATACCACATCTTCTTGATCTAATTATCTGTCAGTGGGCACTTAGGTTGTTTCCATACTCTAGCTATTTAAATAAAGCTGCAACAAATATTGTGGCGCATATGATTTTATGAGTTGATGCTATCATGAGCTTCAGATCCATGCCCAAAAGTGGGATTGATGGGTCATATGATGATTCCATTTTTAGTTGTTTTTTTGTTCATTTATCATATTTATTCAACATCATTTTTAGTTTTTAAAAGTAAATCATGCTTGCTTTGTACAATCGCTGTACCAATTTACATTACTACCAACAATGCGATAGGTTTTTTTCTCTCCATCCTCTTGACCATTCTTGTTGGGAATCTTTTTAATACATGCCAGTCTCCTGGGTGTGAGATGATTCTTTATTGTGGATTTGACCTGCATGTCCCTTATTAAAAGCAATGATGAACATTTTCCATGTGGCTTTCTGGATAGCCTCTTAGTGAACTGTCCAGTTTTCCTGCCTCCCTCCTTTTTTAACTATTAACTTGAGTAAGTTTCTTGTAAACAGCTATTTTTGACACCTTTCCTTTGTTTAGGCTCCATATCCATTATTTTATGTGTTACTTGCACTGATTTCATTTGAAGGTTTTGCTGAGGTTAGCATATGGTGGGCTATTTTTGTTGCTCATTGGACAATTTGATCTCAAAGTCATCCTGGTGGGCCACATATTTACTCTCCTCCTCCTCCATGCTGTATAATTTAGGTGTCTGTTACTTCTGTGTTTGTTTTGTTTTGCCTTATAATAATTGCTTTAGTACTTTTTTTCACGCCCAGCTTGGTGTTGATATATTCTTTAATCTTTGCTTTTCAGTGAAGTTCTTTATCCTTCCTTCTATTTTGAATGACAGTCTTGCAGCATAAAGGGTCCTAGACTGGAAATATTTTCCTTTAAGTATGTTAAATATCTCCTGCTACTCCCTTCTTGCCTATAAAGGTTGTCACTGAAAAATTTGAGGGCAATCTAATTAGGTGTTCCCTTATAGGTTACTCTTGTTTCTCCTAAGTGTTTAGCATTCTGACCTTGTTACTGGCTTTTCAACTTCTTGATTAAAATGTGTCTTTAAGCGTGTTGGTCTGGTATTATTTTGTTTGGAACTCTTTGGGCCTTCTGAATTAGATCTGGTTCATTTCCCGGAATAAGATGGTTCCTAGCAATCATTTCTTTAAATACATTTTCTATGACTTTCTCTTTCTTTTCTCTTCCTTGAACGGCCATGGAAAGGATATTATTTCTCTTTCAGTTAATCTAAAAAGTTTATACTGTTTTCAATTTTTATTCCTTTTTCTTTTTTATTGAAGATTTATTTATTTATGCATACAATCTGGGGTATAGGCCAGAGGTGTGGGGTGGTGAGAGGATTCATCAGAAACAGAGTGGGGAGCAGAACAGGCAGATCGACTGAAGTACACTGCTGAGGGGAGCAGTGGGTGAGGCAGGAGGTCTGCTGCGCCATGTGGGAATCTCCCTGGCCGGGTATCGAACTCGTGCTGCAGTGGCTCTGGATAGCTTCAGAGTGCTGCGCTTAACCCATTGCACCACCAGGGAGGCCCTTTATTCCTTTTTTCTCTTTGTTGTTTCATTTGTGTGTTCTCTGCCACTGTACTTTCAAGCTCACTAGTTCTCCCCATTAATGCATTTGTCTACTGTTGAGGCCTTATATTGTATTTTTTAACTTAAGGGTATTTTTTTAGATCCATTATTTCTAATGTAATAGTTTCATTTTCTTGATCTTTATTTTGTCCCTGTTTTGCAGCATTGTTTTTCTTAATTTGACAAGCAAGTTATAACTGTGACCTTAAACTCCTCTTTAGGAATTATTCTGTTTCACTTAAAATCATCTAACCCTGCGCCCCAGTGGGGATGGTGTTCCAGAATCCAGAGATTTTGCTGGTTCAATTTATCTAAGAATAGATTTCAGGGGCCTCCCTGATGGCACAGGGGGGTAAGTCTCAGTGCTATCAAGCTACAAGCTATCCCCAGCCACTGCGGCATGAGTTCGATCCCAGTCAGCGAGTTAACCCACATGGCGCAGTAGACCTCTCCTACCTTGCCCACTGCTCTCCTCAGTAGTGTATTTCAGTAGATCCAGCTGTTCTGCTCCCCACTGTGTCTCTGGTGAATCCTATCACCCCCACACCTCTGGCCTACACCTACACTCCAGTTCTTGTACACATAAATAAATAAAATAAATCTTAAAAAAATAGATTTCAGGTTGTTGTTGTTTTTTTGTTTTTTGTTTTTTGTTAGAAACAGATTCATTTTGTTAACATTGAAGAATAAGGCCTTACCCACAAGCTTTTACAGGGAAGAACTAAGAAGAGAATCCTATTCTCTTAATCCTAAATCCTACATTCTAGCAAGAGTATATCATGTTGTCTAATAAAGGGTCTGCATCTAAGTGCACTTATTAAGATGATATTCTGCAAAAGTTATTGATCTGAATTTCTAAATCAATATTAAGGCAATAAATCAAGGCATATATTTTATAGATGAAACAAATACATGGGCAGCTAAGGCAGATTGTTATTCAACCAAAAGTAGGTTTATAATCCCCCATAGTATTTTACTGGCAGGCTTGAGTAGACCATATTTCTAAGAGGAATCAGATATGAGAATTTTAGCTCATAGAAGTGGCAAAAATTGAGCTTTTTCCACCTTATAATTTAGTGAAAAGAATGTATGAATTCATGCAGTTACTAAAAGTATGAAAATTTAGATTATATTAGATTCAATGGAGACTTTTACCTGAATTCAAGACAGTTACTATCACCACTTTGTATATGTCTACCATTTGCAATTAACTGTGAATTAGAAAAAAATGTGTAAAATTTGTGCTCTACCCTGAGTAGCATCTCTTTATATTATATATATACCCATTTATATTATGTGTATCCATTCACATACTGCATCTCAATTAATATTTAAACATATCTATTAGCACTGTCTTACATGAAGTGATTTCAAAGGATTATAAGAATACATATACATCCAGTTAAAATAAACTTTCTCATTGGGCTAAATATAAACTTGCTAAGTCTAAAGATACATATACAAAATGATGTTTTGACCAAGGGGAGAAAAATACCAAAACTGTCTGCAAGGTTCCTAGTAATAATTCTCATCTTATGCAGGAACTTAGATCATATCATGTGGAAGTCTTTCTCCACTAGTAATTTATGTAATTTCATGTGTTTAACTCACTAATCTCTATCGAGAAACTGGAGAAATCTCAACTTATGGAGAAAGATCACTTCAGCATGATTGGAAAAAAATTAAAGGTCTGATAACATGGAAGTTTGGTACTATGTAGAACAACAAAAATTGGTGGACGTGTCATTATATCACCATTTTGTGGGAATGATTTGGTAATAAAATCATTCACATTATGAATACACATTATGATGCAGCACTTGCACTTATTCAGCAAGCCCTCAAAGAAGAGGCCCTCAAATCTGAGGACCCACAAAAACTCCCTCTTTAATCTTTGCTTCACTGAGTCGAGAAAATTTTTCATGCAGGTATCGGAAAGCTGGCGAGGTCCGGTCCATGGCTTTCACGAAATTCTTCATCAAACATAGTTTGATGTGAAGGGGTGGTAGCAGGATTTTGTGAGCCTCGACCAGAGCTGGGTGCTGGATATTCTTCTCTCCAACTGCTACATTTTGTCTGCGAGTCCATTCGTTCTGCAAGTAGTGCAAATCACTTGCTCGCCTGTCCCTCTCACATAAGAAACACATGTATTTTGTATATCCCTGCTGCAGTCCCATTAAAAGGGCAACTAGCTTCAAATCACCACAAACATGCCAGCTGTACTTGTTATACGCAATAGAATTCAGTAGCTGCTTTAAGTTATCGTATGTCTCTTTCATGTGGATAGCATGCGCTACTGGAATAGATGGAAGACGGTTTCCATTGTGCAAAAGCGCAGCCTTAAGACTCAGTTTCGAAGAGTCTAGAAATAGTCTCCATTCTTGTGGGTCATGAGTGATTTCTAAGGCATTCATGAGGCCCTCTATCTCGGAACCGAATACCAGAGTACTTTCCTTTCTGAAGAAAGGCCCCAACTGCTGGTGGCACTTTCGAGAGAAAGTCATTGTGACATCTTCATCTAGAAGATTCCATTGTTGGAGTCTTGATCTTAGAAATTCTGCCTTGTTCATGGATAAGTCCAAATCACGAACCAGGTCATTTAGTTCTTCCTGTGTTAGTCTGTGTGGGGTTGATGATGCACCACAGTGAAAATCTGGATCACTGCATGCTGATGGAACAGAAGAACAGGTTGGCTCACCCTTGTCCTCATCAGATGAATCAAGAGAATATTCTGCTGGAGGTTCTGGAATAGGAAGTCCCTCACCATGTGGAACTGGTCTCAATGCAGACGGAATGTTTGGGTAGACTCTTCTCGAATTCTTTTGCTTCGTTATTCTGCCGGAAAGAGGAGGAACCAAGCAGAAGTAACAGTCTTTTATGTGGTTGCTTGGCTCTCTCCACACCATGGGGACTGCAAACAGCATTGATGTTCTTTTGCCATTTAACCACTGTGAAAGCTGTGTTGTACACACAGCTTGTTTAGCACAGCATATATGCGGGGCCCAAGGCTTGTCTTGGTCACCAACCTTGCATCCGAAGTCAAGATGATAATCCTTCTTCACTTGAGAAGTGATACTTTTCTTCCGGTTGGCAAATGTCACTTCCCCACAAATAGAGCAGAAATTGTCCATGCTATTAACGCACTTTCGAGGCATTACTGTTCTGTATTGTGCCTAAATGGATAAAATAATAATGGTTCTATGGAACAGTAGCTTCAACTGTCTCTCACAAAGTCTGAAATATTTTCAATGCTCAACCTCTCTGACAGGGCTTTCTGTAGTGCACTGCTGACGTCAGCTTACTTCAGCAGCCGCCTGGCAGTAGTATTGCATTGCCTCAGAAAATGATGCAATCAACTCTGGATGATGTGTGCATGATGGTATTATGCAAGGAGATGCAATATTACATCATTCTAGGCTGATTTAGGATGTTGTCGCAGTCCTACTGGATAAGTTTACACGGTGAAACATAGAAAATGAATTGCATAAAATATCTTCAAAACGAGAGCTAATAAAAAATTTCCAGGGTTATATTCATGTTCAGCACACCAAGATACTACAGATTAGGGCCTCTTTAAGTCAGTAACAATCTCAATGTTGACCAGTGTAATTGGTAATACAGATTTATAATCATTTATATATGTATAATTATATAGTATAAAGTAATTAATGAGTATATTTCCCTCATATAAAAGGGATATATATATATAATGTATGTATGTGTATATATATATATATTCTTCAACTGAATAATGTTTAATTTCTTAAGTTGAAAGGTAGGCACTGTTATTAGTTTCACCACTCTCTATACACTGAAAATTTATTGCAAAAGCCCTGAGCTTGAAGTTTGCATGTATCTCTTGTCATTTTCAAGAAACTATAAGGAAAGGACAAACCTGTGCCACTTCCAGACAACTTTTCCTGGGCTCCTTTTATTTTTTCTTTCTATCATGTATACTGCAGCCATTCACATTGGCATACCAGGTGTTACTCAAATATATCTTAGCTTTCCCCACTATTCTATCTTTTCTAGGATTTCTCCTCTGTCCAGCAAACCCTTTTCTACATATATATCATAATATTATCTTTTCTACAAAACATACCTCAATCCTACTACAATAAGCTGTCACAATTCAATGGTATTCTAGAGCTAGCCAATGCCAACTTGCAAATGCCGATTCCTATATTTTCAGAAATTTTTTAGTCAATTGACAGCACACTGGTAGCTTGGCATTGGCGATGGTGAAGATAAACCACCGACATTGGAAAATGGCACAAATCAAGGCTTTTCTCCCCAGAGGGTCACTTGTTAAACATTTGCCAGTAGACTCCTGCCATCTTCTCCTGATGTAATTTATTCCAGTTTTCCCCATACTCTCTTAGCAGTCTGTAGCACTCATTACTGTTTACTTTGCATTTTAGTTTTTAATGACCACATGTCTCTCCCGCATCACCATTAGCTACCCTAGGGCAGAGAGAAGGTCTCATTCATCCCTACATCTTCCACACCGTCTAGCAAAGTCTCTTTAATATGACAGGTAGTCACTAATTTTGATGAGTTGAATACAAAAAAGTTCAAATTTCCCCCTTATCCAACCAGAAGTGAGCTGGGGATATTCACTGCTCCCGTAGAAGATACGGCAAGTCATATGGCAATGAATAGTGTTTGATAACACCAAATAGGGAAGGGGAAAACATTTAAAAGATAATACAGTTTAAAATACTCCTACACTTATACTTTTTCTTGATCCTAGTAATCTTTGAATTTCAACTATCAAGGGAACAGTTCTTCTTCCAAAATGTGTTTATCCTGATCAAATAAGACCAGAATCCTTTTCAATTGTTTAGTTTGAAACAACAGAAATTGTTTGCCATTTTACAAAGTTTGCTTAAAAAAGTTTTAGAAACTATCTAAAACTAAATAGCTGCAGTTGAATGAGTTTGAAAATGAAACCCTGTGAAATTCACTTACTTATATGGCAGTATAATAGTCTACATATTGTAAAACCCCTCCCATTAGCTATAAAAAATTGTACATGAGACACTGAATTATTTTTAAGGTATCAATGAGCTTTCAAGTAGTAATCATCACTCAGAGCTGGAAATGAAATTAAAGCAGGACCTCAGAGAGGGGAAGGAACCATTAATTTAGCTTTCATCTTGAGAGCAGTTACCAAGCCAGGTGAATTTGAGTTTAAGATGGTCTGGCATAAGATGAGAGAGTTCTGAGTTCACCCAGAGCAGACTCTAATAGGAGATCACACATATGCCTGCTTACCTGCATAATGCTAAATCCAAAAGGCTATGCTTTCAACCTAAGAGTGCTATACATTCTCAAATTCATTCAACCTTTTTCAGTGTTTTAGTTTGAAACAACAGAAAAGAGGCTACAATAAAATGGTTATATTAAAATTTGGGAATAGATGGAGGGGGAAATTATCCCTTGAGAACAAATGTAACAGCTTATCCCTTGTGTAGATTACAGCTTAAAGTCACACAATATGGGTGACTCAATAAAATTTAAGGAGATTTAGTTAAAGTGGTCTTGGTTTAAGCATGCTCCAGGTACTTGACAGGAATAATTATAAATCTCCCCTAAATAAACTGTCTTTCAATCCTTACTTCAAAGATTCCTTAATCAAATTCCCCAAAATGTGAGTTTATGGTCAAAAGGAATAAAACATCAAGCATGGTGAATACAAAACTGCAAAAACAACAGAGCACAGAATTAGACTAAAATGATACAGATATTGAATTATTAGAAACATCACTAAATTTCTAAATAGGATCAATAAATTTAAATATATAAAAAAGGGATTCAACTATGAATAACAATCAACTATGCAAACAAAAAAGCAGATTTGAAAAAATAGTAAAGCACTTCAGAGATATAATTGAAATAAAGTTCAATAAATGAGTATCACAGCAAATTAGAAATAGTTGGTAATAAAAATATGAAGTAAATTAAAAAGCTGATGAAATTATTAATATCTCACTAAAACGAACCCAAGATGATACTGAAAAATTAAGGAGTTCTATAATCATTAAATATTTTAAATCAGTAGCTAAAGTTTTTGTCACAATCTTTTAGGTCAAGATTCAATTCCTTACTACACAATTTCAAACACAGAAATAATTTTTTCTAATTTATCATGTACTAACATATAAAACAAATCTCAATAAATTCCAAAAGATTCCACAGACTATCTTCTTACCATAAAACAATCAATGTCACAAAGATATCTAATATTCAAGTGTAGTAGAATTAAGACATGCACTAATATCACAGAGATCAAAGAAGAATAATGAGAATGAAAGAAGTTATAAGACATTTATAACTTAATTATAAGATAGAACTTTATATAAAATTATATGGGATGTAGCCATAACAAAACATACAGGGAGGTAAATCTTAATTATTTAAACTTATCTATAGATACAATGTAATTCCAACTGAATGTCCAAATGCCTTTTTTTTTTTTAGAAATTGGCTCAACTGATCATAAATTATATGAGGAATTGTACATTGTCAAGAATGTACAAAACTTCTGAAGAAATTGGGAGCCTTGCCTTACCCGAAATCAAGAATTATTACAAAGTTGGATTAGTAAGACAGTAAGTAGAGGTGTAGAAATCGACAAATTGACCAATGGACCAAAATAGAGGTCCCAGAAATCACCTAATTTATATATGGAAGCTTGTTTCATTTCATTCAAAGTGAACTTTATGGCCAAATATGCAGTTACTCAATGTCCTACCAACATAATTGTATGACAGATGAAGAGACAACTTATCTAACCATGAACAGCCATGACTTAGGCAGATCTGAAAATGCAGTCTCTTAGAGTGTTGTGAAGAGGAAACATGAAAAAGTTTCATTTCATTCAAAGCAAGTTTTATTTAAATAGATCTGGGAACTGAAGGTCTTTCCAATATAGTTGTGTGATAGGTGAATTGAAAAGTTATCTAACCGAGAAGAGTCAATGCACAGTTTCCTTAGAATATTGTATGAAGAAACAAAGAAGAAAGTTTCATTCCATTCAAAGCAAACTTTATGGCCAAAGATCCAGGAACTTAATACTCTTCTACGACTGTTGTGTGATAGATGAACAGACAACTTATCTAACCAAGAATAGGTAGTACACAGGCAGATTTGACAATGCACAGTCTCCTCAGACTGTTGTATGAAGCAACAAAGGAGAAAGGTTCATTTCATTCAATGTGAACTTTTGGGCAGCTTTTGAGGAGAACATGTTTAAAGTTATAAAAAGAGAACAGCCTTTTTTCATTGAAAATTTATGAACTTTTTTCTCATTACCATGGTTCATTCTTATTATTACTGAATCTTTCATTTATCTTGTAATCTAACACAAGTTAATGTGAAAGAAGCCAATTTGCATGAATGTTGACGGTATTAAAATCTGCATGAAAAATAGGAATACAGGGATTTGGATTTGAATAATTAGTATTTACAAATCCCCTCTTCTATTTTTATACTATGCCTTGATAGCGAATTCTTTACTGCTAAAACTGGCTATAAAGAGAGAGAAAAAAAATGTACGTTAAATTCATTCCAAATATTGAGTATTCCCTTTGCTAACCTTAGGTATAATTTGAAGGTCTGAATTCTTAAATAATAATACATTCTTAAAATGTACATTGAAGTATAATATACACTCTATTTTGATTTTGAATCAATATTGACAATTTCAGGTATTTAATATGTTTATTAATATTCAGGAAAATAAAGAATAATTAATGTAATAAAAATAAGTCTTAGATGCTTTTCTTTTCATGACAGCTCTAACAGGGGTGGGAGTGTATTTGCTGGGAAAATGCGTGGTGTTTACTGGGAGTAAACATGGGAAAAATGATCTATCTGAAGAAAAATATATAAGAAATTCAGAATCTATAAATTCAAGTATAGAATTCATCGGGTCGTGCAATGATAGCAAATAAGTCCCTTATTAAAAATACTCAGTGCCTGGGCCTCCCTGGTGGCGCAGCGGTTGAGCGCTGCGCCGTGGAGCTGTCGGCAGCGGCGACGCGAGTTCGATGCCCAGCCAGGGAGAATCCCACATGGCGCGGCAGACCTCTCCTGCCTCGCCCGCTGTTCCCCTCAGCAGTGTGTTTCTGATCTGCCTGTTATGCTCCCCACTGTCTCTGGTGGACACTCCCGCCACCCCACAACTCTGGCCTGTACCCCAGCTTGTATACATAAATAAATAAATCTTAAAAAAATATTCAGTGCCTGTCTATATAATCACCCTCTTAAGTCCAACAGAGTAAGAGAGGAGAGAAAAACATTATTATTTTTTAAATCATGAAACAATTAAGGAACCCTGAATTAGTCGCAATGAAATATTAGCCTTACCCATGACTCTGGCGCTCATGTCACTTTTAAAAGCCTCAATCGCAAGCTGCTTAGAACAGAAGGAAAACAGCAACCATTCTGGAGTCTTGACATGCCCATATGTGACTCTACTATGTAGTGGCTCTGTTGTTGATGGCGCATGACAGAAGAGAAACAGAGGAGAGTCATGCATCAGTGAATAGGAAGTACACAGAGAGAAACACCTGGAGGCGATGGTCCAGGGAAAGGCACTAAGATGGTGAGAATACCAATTCTACCAGGGACTCTATAAAAGGAGAGCAAAACACTTGACCGGGTGGAAATGTGCACTGGCAACAGGTACTCCACACCGGCCCGGTCCCTACAGGAGAAAAAAGATGGTACTCTGAACTATATTCTCTCTTCCATCCCTGAGAACTGGTAATGACCTTGACAAGAACATTGAAAGTGCATAGACTGCAGAATCTTGCATCTGAAACCCTAAAGAGGAGGGATATCAGGGGTGCCACAGACATGAGTCAACCTATACCCTCAAAATATTGGCACCAGCAGTTGGAGCCCTCCCCAACCGTCTTGACTCAGAAATTGCAAAAACAGTACTCAGTACAGAAGCAAGCAAAAGCCAAAATAAAATAAAATAAAACCACAGCACTACCTGTGGGAAAAGTAAAAGTAGTTCACCTTTATAAATTACCACTACAGATTCTGAAAAAACAGATAAAGTTAAAGCAGCAAAATGGACAGACCAAAAAGTGTAACACATTGGTACCTTGAGACCTCAAGGAAATACTACATCATATTCAACTCCACAAAGGCATGGAAGATTATATTTCCCTGTCATATATAGAGAGTTCAAAATTGCTATAATAAAAATCTCAGAGAGAGAGATGAAAACTCAGAAATGCTAATCAAATACAACGAAATTAAAAATAAAACAAGTGAATGAACTGAAAAAATCAAACAAGGTAGATATTTAAGCTTTAAATAATAAAATAACAGATTCAGGATGTAAATAACTAAGTAAATGATAAAATACTCTAAACTATGGAAACAGAACAGACTAAATGGAGGATCAAATCAGTGACTGTAAAGACAGTAATACACAAATGGTGCAAGTGAAAGGAAAGAATTAAGATGTAAAAAAATTGTAGAAGCACTTTAAGAACTATGCAACTCCACAAGGAAAGGCAGACTAAAAATAAAGGGTATTTTAGAAAGGGATGTGAGAGAAGGGGAAACAGAGTCAAATGAAAAAAAAAAGATGAAAACTTCCCAAACCCGGGAAAAGAACGAAAGATGCAAATGCATGAAGCTAAAATAATACCTGGTTATCTAAGTGCAATAAAACCTACATCAAGACACACAGTAGCTGAAACTTTTAAGGATTCAAGACACAGAAAGAACACTGAAGGTGGCTAAGGAAGCAAAGCAAATAAATGATAAAGATATGTCCTTCAGGCTTTCATCAGTTTTTTTGTTTGTTTTTTAGAAAAACTCTATAGGCATGGAGAGACTGGAATGATATATCGAAAATACTTAAAGATAAAAAGAATCAGGCAAGAATATTACATCTGGCAAGACCCTATTTCAGAAATGAAGGAGAAATAAAGACTTCCCCAGACAAACAAAAGCTGAAGGAGTTTTTGCCAACACTAGACCTCCTTCACAGGAAATGTTAAAAGGAGCTCTTCTATCTAAATCCACAAAAATAAATAAATAAATAAATAAATAAATGAGGAAATAAATATAGAGAACCAAAAAAAGGACAAAATGGCATACATTAATAATCAATGAACTCACCAATCAAAAGGCAAAGAGTGGCTGGTTGGATCAGAAAACAAAATCCAATCTTACTATGTCTCCAGGAGACCAATCCGCAGTCCAAAGAGAAACATAGGCTGAAAGCGAAAAGCTGGAAAACAATCCTACAAGCAAAAGCAAAAAGCAACAACAACAACAACAAAAATGCAGGCAGAGCCATACTTGCATCAGATAAAGTGAACAGCTAAGAAAGGTAACAAGAAATAGGGATGACATTAAATAAAGATTAAGAGAACAATACATCAAGAAGAGCTAACACTCATCGATATAAATGTATCAAATGAAGGAGCATAGGGCCTCCCCGGTGGCGCAGCGGTTAGGCGCTGCGCTGTGGCGCTGTTGGCAACAGCGACGCGAGTTCGACGCCCGGCCAGGGAGAATCCCACATGGTGCGGCAGACCTCTCCTGCCTCGCCCGCTGCTCCCCTCAGCAGTGTATCTCTGATCTGCCTGTTCTGCTACCCGCTCTGTCTCTGGTGAACCCTCTCGCCGCCCCAAACCTCTGGCCTGTACCCCAGCTTGTATGTGTAAATAAATAAATAAATAAAAAATAAAAGAATACATGTTTCAAAAAAAATGAAGGAGCATAAAGATATGTATATCAGCTATTAACAAACCTATAAACAGACACTGATAGCAACATAAAAATAGTAGGAAACTTCAATATCCCACTGATATCAATGGACAAATTAACCAAATAGAAAATCATCTAGGTAACAACAATCTTAAACAAGGAATTAGAATAGATGGGCTTAACACTTTGTGGTCCACTCACATATTAGTACGTGTTTTTCGTCACCAGTATCAGGTGACCGCTCACGTATTAATACGTGTTCATCTAGTCTCCGGTTTTTCACGCCATGGTGGATTTATTTGGAAATATTAGTAGCTACTTCTTTGATAGTACTCAGTCTAGAAGCTTTACACATTGTTTTGGTGAAAGTGTAAGGTGTTTTATGAGAGATATTACATTTTTTTTTAATATCTAGTAGTTCAGGAGTTGTGTGTTTTATTGAATGCTTATACCATTCATGTGGTGGCACAGAAAATGGCCAGCCCCAAGGGCTGGTAAATTTAAAGGGCACCGGCACACAGAGTGTTAACAGACATTTATAGGGCACTCTAACTAAAAAAATCTGAGTACACATTCTTCTCAAGTACACGGGGAACATTCGCAAGGATAGACCACACGTTGGGTCCACAAGCAAGTGTCAATAAACTTATGAAAATAAAAATAATCATACCAAGTATCTCCTCTAACCACATTGGCATCAAACTAGAAATTAATTACAAAAACCTCAAATATTTGGAGACTTAGCAACATGCTACTGACTGATTACTGGGTTAAGAAGGAAACAAAAGGAAAAACTGAAAATTAAAAGAAATTTAAAAAATACCTGGAGACAAAAAAAAAATGAGCTATCGGAGACAATGACACACAGCCAAAAAAAAAAAAAAAAGTATTGTGAGAAGTAAATAGCAATGGAGACCTAATCAAGAAATAAGAAATATTTTAAATAAATAATCTAACTGCACGCCTTAATGAACTAGAAAAAGAAGAAAAAATGAAAGCAAAGCCACCAGATGGAAGGAAACAATAAAAATTAGAGTGCAAATAAAATAGAAATAAAAAAGACAGTTCAAGAGACCAATGAAACCAGAAACTGGTTATTTTTTTTCTTTTTTTAAGATCTGCAAAATAGATCACTTTTTGTTAAATTGAGCTCACATTGGTTTATAGCACAATATATGGTTCAGGGGAATAGGTTTGACTTGTCAGATGTACATCATTATGCCACACCCACCACCAAAGCATCCCTATCCCTTTACTATAGATCCCTGGTCCTGCTTCCACTTTTGTTCACACACCCACCTTCCCCCTCTAGTAGCCTCGATACTGCAGTCATATAGGGTTTGTATGGGATTACTTCTGTCAGTTCCTTTGTTTTACTTCTCTACATTCCACATATGAGTGAAATTATCCAGTATTTTTCCCTTTTTGACTCATTTTGCTTAGCATGATTCCCTCAAATTCAATCCATGTTGTTGTAAATGGCAATAGTTAGACTTCTTTTTTTAATAGCTGGATAGTATTCTATCCTGTGTATGTATCACATCTTCTTAGTCTACCTGTCATTGGAGACTTAGGTTGTTTCCATAACTGGGCTGTTTTAAATAGTGCTGCAATGAATATAGGAGTGGATATATCCCTTTGGATTAGTATTTTGCATGCCAAGGAGTGGAATTGCTGGATCATATATCTATTTTTTAATATTTTGAGAAGCCTTCATATTGCTTTCCATAGGGGTTGGAGCAGTCTCCATTCCCACCAAACAGTGTCCAAGAGTTCCTTTTTCTCCAAACCTTTACCAACATTTGTTATTTCTGGTTTTTCTTATATGTTCCATTCCCGCAGGTGTGAGGTGGTATCTCATTTTGGTTTTGATTTGCATTCCCCTGATGACAACTGATGTTGGAACAACTGAAAGCTTTATAAGTCAACCTTTCCTGGTCTTTGCCCCCATGTGTCCTTCTCTTGGTTGAATTCAGTCTGCATCCTATGACTGCATGCTTTAACTGTAATACACTATAACCATGAGTATAATAGTTTTCCCCAACTTCCCTCAACTTTTTTAGTCTTCCTAGGAAATTATTGAAATTGAGGGTGTTTTGGGGTACCACAAAGTTGAAATTAGTGTCAGATACGAGGGTGGGTTTGGAAGTTCCTGAACTCTGTATATACCATGCCAAATATCTCCAGAATGAACATGTCTAATCAAGTACATTGTGCCATAAATGGAAATAATTATTGACAAAGCTTGATTAGCCACAGTTTCACTTCCTAGAGCATTGTATACCTAAAAATTCCTTGCTCTCTCTGCATTAACTCTTTATAACAATGTTCACAATCTTACAGAAACATCTGGAACAAACTAGATTTCAGATAATAACTCCCTTAAAGTTTTCTTTCTCAATGGTTTTCACCTTGTAATTGGGGATAGATTCCTACAAAGAACAACAGCCTCAGGATATAATTAAATTATACTTAATTGTGCAGTTGGGGATAAATATATTATGATAGGTGTTAGCTAATGGCATCTCATTTGTTCTCCTTCACTTTCTCCATTGAAATTCTCATACAGAAAAACCATAGAGAAGCTGGAAAGGTTACCACAACAGTAGAAATTAAAAACGTCCAAATTCTAGGAGGGATTTCTACTGAACAACAACAACAAAAAAAAGACAGTTGAGAAGTTAAATGTGTTAATCAGGACTAAGTCAGGAAAATAGGAAAATCTCTAGGGTTTCCAAAAGGAGAAATTCAGTAAAGGAAATTGGTGGAAAACAGAGAAACGAAATATAGGAGAGTGAGGTAACACAGAAATTGCCAATGACAAGAAACTGCTTCAATTCATAAGAGTAGATCATTATGTAAGGACAGAAATCTGGAAGGAACTTGCGGGATGAAAGTGGACAAAGCTGTCTGATGAAAACTGGGGCATTGAAGAGGCTGGAGCGCTGAAGGAGTCACAGGCTCTGCTAGAGGCAATCCCTAAACTAGAGAGAAAAGGAATTAAATAACTTGGTTTCTCATTTCCACCCATATTCCAATCTGCCATTAGTGTGTCTCTTTGGCAGATCCCAGCCAGAAGCCAATGTTCATGGGAACCTACTTTAAGCCTACATTGAGTCTTTTCATTTAGACACAAGTGAAAATAAACCAATCTAAAAAGTGGGTTCTAATAAAAAGATGTAATTATATCACATATGGGAAATATTAATTTGAAGGTGCTTACTTAACCTGAGCTACTTGTTATAATGACTACTTTTGGAAACAAAGCATTGGTTGCTCTCAAGGAAAATATAGAATATAACAAAAAGAAAAACGATGAGATGCGGGGAAACTGACTGAGATGACAAAGGACTGGATGAGACACAAGCTCAGGTGAAGTGGGAAGTACTGAGAGGGAAAGACATCAAAAGATATAAAAATATAATGACAAATCAGAAAAAGAAACAGATTTAGCACTGTAGGAAAGTAGATCAGTGATGAGAACATTTTTGAAAAGCATTCACTGAAGAAAAATAGACAAAATATTCTATCAAAGAAAGAGCAGAAGGTAAATTTGAAGACATAAGCACAGAGATTTACTTTCCTGAAGAAAGCCAGTGTTCCTGAAGAAGAAACAAAAAAAATGGCACAGTAATTGATGGCACAGCAGAAGAAAATGGTCTTCAATTGCCGAGTACAAAGCATGATTAATGAATAGACACCCTTGCCTGACATATTCTGGTGTAAGGTTTAAATTTTGAGAAAAAGGAAAAATGCATCTGGGCAGACAAAACAGATTACCTAGAAAAGAATAACAATATGACCAGCCTCATATTTCCCCTTCATTATTAAATTCCAAAAAGCAAGTAACAACATCCATGCAATTTTGATGGGAAAAGTTAGGGAGTTAAAAATTCTTTGTCAGGTGAATTTGTTTTTTTTTTTTTTGAGTAGGTGCCATAGATCTCCCATTTCAGAGCATGATACTTATGCTCCCAACTGCTATGAGACTGGGCTTCATAGCGGAATTATTCTTGGGGAGCTGTCGTCAACTGATGGGAACCCAAGATCGTACTCCTTCAGATGGGAGATCACATACAATTACTGGCTCATGTAGAGATATAAAAACCTTGCCCCCTGTCTTCAAAATTTTAGGCAATTCTGAAATACCAACCCATCTCTGGAACATTCCATGGGATTGGCTGAGCCCATTTTTGCAACTGCTCATCCTGCTTCTCTCATCCCCTATCCTACAACTGTTGCTCTTAAGATCACTACCTAGTCAACTTTTAATATGCACATCTGTCTCAGAGTCTGTTACCAGGGATGCTGCCCTAAGACAATATTCATTTAACAAAAGAAAAGATGTATTTCTGCATCAATTGGGCATTGAGAATAAATACCTTGAGAAATAAAAGTAGTGGTATAGTACTTTGTATTTAACTACTGGAAATAGTTAATCATAAAGTAATTGTTAGAAATAGACATAAAGAGAGTGAAATTATTTTTAAAAATTTTAAAGAGATGAAGTTTAAGGTAAACATAGATTTAGTAATAATTGTATGGCTTTAAAAAATCGAGATTATCTGTCTAAGACTAGGATATGTGAAGGAAGGGCTAATAGAAAGTAAAGAGTTCTAACTTTCTTGTTTTGCATAGGTAGTATTACATAGGTAGTAGTTGAGGTTGAAGCAGTCAAAGGATAATGTCTGAATTGAATAATCAGATAGGCATAAATTCAAATACGATTTTGACATACTTAGAAACATAAGAGTTGAAAAAATTAAAACATCCAGTTTTGCTGAAGATGATAAGGCATGTTTATTATTGTACACTGTCAGGAGAGGTACAAATTGAGAAAGACTTTTTGGAAATGTGAGTGTGTATGCGTGCGTGCATGAGTACATATGTGTGTGTGCACACACGTAAGTTTATTTGAGCATTTTTATCTGAGTGAACATTGTATTGAAAATCCTAGCTAGAGCAATTAGGCAAGAAAAGACACAAAGGAATCCAAATTAGAAAAGAAGAATTAAAACTATCACTATTTACAGACAACAGAGTAACACATATGGAAAAATCCAGAAACTCCACTACAAATTACCATAAATAAGAAATCAATACAATAAAGTGATATACACATGCACACACATATACACACACAATGGAATACTACTCAGCTATAAAAAGATAAACTCTTCCTATTTGCAATGACATAGATGGAACTGGAGAGGATGATGCTAAATGAAATAAGTTAGAAAAAGAAAAACATCAGATGGTTTCACTTATGTGTGAAATATAGAGAAACAAAACCAAGTCTCAGACCAAACCCAACCAGTAACAAACCCTTGACATCTGGCTATAAAACTGAGGCAACCAGTAGGGGAGGGTGTCAGGGTGGGACTATGGGGGTGGGTCATGGAGACGGTGAGAAACTGTGGTGCACACGGTGTGATAACATACTTTGGTAGAGGCTTGAATCTATAACCTCTAAAATAAATACAATGATATAAACCAACTTTACCTCTTAAGGCATAATTGGAGGGAAAAAAATGGGAATTACCATATGATACAGCAATACCACTTCTAGTTAAGTATCCAGAGAATATGAAAACACTGATGTGGAATGATGGATGCACCCCTCTGTTCACAACAGCATCACCCACAATGGCCAAGACATGGAATCAACCTAAATGCCCACCAACAGACAACTGGAGGCTGGCCGTGAAGGGTGAAGACTTGCACAGCCTGGAATGCAGCGTGTGTCTGCTCCTGAGGCGCTGGTGCTGAGCCTGGGCGAGCGGTGCATACTGGAGCATGGCTAAAAAATCCCTGATGTAGAGAGAGTCACCGTGCATCCCAGACTGGGCTGTGTGTCTGCTCCTGAGGCACTGGTGGCTGAGCGCTGGGATGGCTGCACTTCCTGGGGCTGGCTGGAGGCCGGTGGTCAAAGGCAAGGCCCCTAAGTGTCTGCCCCCTAAGTGACAGGATGACTTTTATGAACATAGAGGTGAAAAGACTGCCTCCTACAGGTATTTGGCCCTGGCGCCTGTCATTAAGTGGCAGAGGTGAGTTCTGAAAGAAGGGCTCCAGAGTCAGTGCCTCCAAATCGACCTCTGCCCCCCTAACTCCCTACTTCCATTTGCTCCAATTTGGGTTCCATTAATAATTATTCTAAGACAACAGGTATAAAGTGGGATTGTTCTAGGAAAACCTGGATGCAAAGTTTCTCTAAACATGGGGAATACAAGAAAGACAACACTGAAAGTGTCCTACAGCTGCTTCTGACAGTTTGCCACAGGAGTGCCTTTACAGAGAATCCTTTTAATAAGCAGGGCCTACAAGGAGAACAGCATTTGTTTTTATCAGTCACACCCTAACGTAAATAAGGTCACCTTTCTGACAAGTGAATAAAAAAAAATTGTAAAAGGGAGAAAACAAGTACAACACCATTACTAGGCACTTTTCAGGAGGTTTGGACTGGCAGGGCACCCTTGCTGGGAACAGATATAGAGTTAGGTTTCTAATTCCAATCAAATAATCTAAAAAGTAGTATAACAGACACAGAGAGCAAACTCCTTTTACAGTACAAACTTTTCTCTAGAGCTCCTGGACAATCTTTCTTATATTAAAGTCGACCTGCCCCGTGTTCAGTGCTGACATAGACAACAGAGTATTGAAATGGGAAACCTAGTGGGAAAAGTGACTCAGGTTGATTGGATTTGATAGTTTACTTGCACTGGATGGAGAAGACCTAGAAGAGTCGAAACATAAAATTACAGTAATAATAAAATTCATATTGTAAGAGGTAAAAATCTAGTGAATTAACTTGCTGTGATACCAAAATTTTAAAGAGGCTCTCTAAAGCGTTACTGCCTTGAGTTAATGGCGATGCTGGTTCTGAGGGTAGAAGGGGGTGGGTGGGAGTGGGAGGAAAGAGAAAAGCTGTCCTGGAGCTTACTATCGAAACTACCTCAGACAGCTCTGTTGCCACACATATGCCAATCTGGGTAATGGAAAATATTACAGGTGGGTTTATAGCTGGACTCAGATGGGGTACTTCCATAGATGCCTACAGATGGGCAAAGGTCTGGTCTCTGTATTTAGTTTTTCCTCTTCTCCCAGGAACTGGCACATCATGATTTGAATCAGCTTTAGTTCATTTTTTAAAATAAACATTTTGAAATATTTTTAGATTTACAGAAAACTGCAAAGATGCAGAATCCCTATATACGCCACACCCGACTTCCCTTATTATTAATATCTTCTATTACTAAAGTATATTTGTCACAATTCACGCACCAATACTGATACAGTACGGACTGAAGTCCACTTTATTCAAATTTCCCTGGTAATTACCTAATGTCCCTTTCTTTTCCAGAATCCCATCCAGGACATCACATGACATGCAGTTATCATGCCTCTGTAGACTCCACTCAGCCATTGTAATTTCTCAGACTTGCCTTATTATTTTTTTTAAAGATTTATTTTATTTATACATACAAGCTGGGGTACAGGCCAGAGGCGTGGGGCGGAGAGGGTTCACCAGAGACAGAGTGGGGAGCAGAACAGGCAGATCAGAAATACACTGTTGAGGGGAGCAGCGGGCGAGGCAGGAGAGGTCTGCCGCACCATGTGGGATTCTCCCTGGCCGGGCGTCGAACTTGCATTGTGCGCTGCCAACAGCTCCACAGCGCAGCGCTCAACCGCTGCACCACCAGGGAGGCCCAGACTTGCCTTATTTTTGATAACCTTGAGAGTTTTGAGGAGCACTGGTCAGCTCTTCTGTAGGATGTCCCTCCACTGGGATTTGTCTGTAGTTTTTCTCCTGATCAGACTGTGTTAATATGTTTGGGGGAAGAAGGCCACAGAAGTGAAATGCCTTTCTAACCACATCGTATCAGGGGTACATACTATCGATGTGGTTTATCACTGTTAGTGTTGACCTTGACCATCTGGCTGCAGTAGTGTTGTCAGGTTTCCTCAAAGTAAAGTCACTCTTGCTTTCCCCTCACTTTCTATACTGTACTCTTTGGAAGCAAGTCATTAGGCATAACCTGTATTTAAGGAGTAAGGAGTAGTGTTCTACCTCCTTAAGGCAATGTAGTTACATAAATTATTTGGAATTCTTCTGCCTGAGAGATGTGTCTATTCCCCCTCATTTATTTATTTATTTTGATTTTTTTATTCACTTAGTCATTTAAATGCGTACAAAGTCATGGAAACTTATTTTATACTTTGGATTACAACCTAATGCTTCTTTTTTGTTGTTATTGCTCATATTGTTCCAGCTTTGGCCACTGGGACCTCCTTCAGCAGATTCCTCTGTGTGTGTGTGCATGTGTGTGTGTGTGTGTGTGTGCATGCGCACGCGCGTGTGTGTGTATATGTGTATATGTGTGTATGTGTGTGTGTGTGTTCTGCCGACGAGGCCACCGGGACTGCTAACTCATTCCCCTCCTGCCATTTCTCCTCCATCTCAGGGATCCAAAGAGCCAGTCCCACTGCCCATGCCAGGGTCTCTCCTGCTGCTCTGCAGCCACACAACAGCAAGCATGGGCCTGTCACTCTGCCCTGACAGTCACCCCCCAGCATCTTCACAGGCTGGACCACCACCTCTGTCTCGCGTGTCTTACCAGCATGCGCACAGGCTGAGCTGTCAGCCCAGGGGTGCGCTGTGGACACTGCCAGGCCTGGTCATCCGACACTGAGTGAGCAGTACATTCGGGGAGCGAGCAGCCCTCACGTCTCTCTCACGCCCCTTTGACATACCCCATCACTCTGATTAGTTTTGTTTGAGCACTTTCTTAGTCAGCTTGTTCCAAATTCACCTTGTTGATTTCCTATCCCAACCCTAGAATCATTTTTCTCCATGGAGCCCTGGTTCCCTTTATTGGAGGGTAGTATTAGAAGCCAAGACATGAGGGCCTCCCTGGTGGCTCAAAGCTATTCAGAGCCACTGCAGCATTAATTCGATACCTGGCCAGGGAGTTTTCCACATGGCGCAGCAGGCCTCTCCTGCCTCGCCGGCTGCTCCCCTCAGCAGTGTACTTCAGTAGATCTGCCTGTTCTGCTCCTCACTCTGTCTCTGGTGAATCCTCTCACCACCCCACACCTCTGGCCTACACCCCAGCTTGTATGCATAAATAAATAATTTTTTTTAAAGGAACCAAGACATGAGTTTCTAAATTTGTTTTGAAGGAACTTTTGAAGGAGTCTTTTCCAGTTGGCTTGTTACTAGCAACATTTATTTTGCTTCCTTGTTTTTATATTTATTAAAGAAGCACAATTTTAGTATGAATGGAGGAACAGAAAATAACTTTTTGGATGCTGAGAAGAGAACTTTTATTGAGGATTTAAGGACAGTCTAATTTCAACTTAACATAGTCAAACAAGAATCTGAGTAGCTGAATAAGAGAGAAGGGGGATGGAAGTGGAAGTCTGAGAAATGGCACACTGATGTTTTAATGATTGAATGATCTACTAATATGTTGTTAGCCTGCACAGCATTTGAAAAAAAATGGAAACACATTTCTTCATTGACAGTAAACCCTGAACCTCCCACAGGTGAAGAAGTGATGTTTCTACTGCTAAATTCTACGGTTTCAATGGCAGCAGCAAGATTTTTACAAGTTAGACCCAAGAGTCCTAAACTGGATCCCTAAAAGGGATAAGAGACATTTCTTTAACCAATTCATTTGTCATTATCAAATATGGGAGCGGATGGTCAGCATTATCCTTTTACTGTGTGTAGTCATGGACAAGTTATTTCGTCTTTCTAGAATCACTTCTTCATCTACAGAAATGTAGGAATGATAATATATTTCTATGAAGATTAAAAAATAAAAAGTCTAAGGAACTTAGCAGAATACATAACATAAAGTTAACACTAACAAGTGTTTTCTGTCTTTCAGGGCCTCTGGCCCTGACTTCTAGTTCTATGAGAGCAGTGTAGTAAGTACAACTGGTCTTGAACACCGTGACAGGAAGCTTCAGCATGAATGAAATTAACTCCTCCTCCTGTTTTTGTATATTAATAAAATTCATCTTAGGTGGAAGGAGTGTGTGTGTGGTGAGGGTGGAGGGGGATGGTTGCTAAGGGGAATGCATCTTAAAAATTCACTTTCTATAAGGTCGTCAACACATTTCCAAAACAATCAGGAATCTGACTTGAATGTCAGGTATTGACTTAGTGCGCCCTTTTTTTCTTCTCCTTTAGAGGCAGAAAGATTCCTAAGAAAAGTTGATTGCTTTCACTTGCCTAATACAATATCCCTAGAGACACATTTTCACAGCCTGGAAGCAGACCCATTACTGCGCTGAGTGGGGCGGGGGAGGGGGTAGAAAGAAGGAGAGAGGATCTTTGTCACTAACTGCTTGAATGATTCCAAATGACCACGGTGCACTGCTGTTAGGGTTCCAGGGTGTGTTCATTAAAAAGATGATTATATGCTTTATGACAAAGGTAATTTTAGTTTGAATTTTACTATAAAGCATTTGTGCAATTCCATCCCCCCTTAAAACTACCTTCACTGAGAAATTTTACTGTGTTAAGAACTACAAGACTGCTAAAGAAAAAAGGTCTTTAATATTTAATAATAGGCAGGCTGTAGCTTTTAAGCACATGCTGTCATCCTCTGAATGCAGACCTGATAACCCAGGAGACCAAATAACACATGGCTGTTAGTCTCTCTCCTTTTCTTTGTAAAGTATTTCTGTAAAAGTGTCCCCATCATAAGACTCTCAGACACTGCCCCGAAATAAGGTAGAGTAGAAGGAGTATGGAATAGGAGTAATAGAGCTAATCTCTATTCTAGCAATACCCTAACCTTGCAATTTGGGCAAATTACTTCTCTTGATACGGTTTTCTAATTTTGGTAGGCTATAATCAGGACTAAAATCCCAAACTACTAACTGCTAACCCCAAATCCACTCATCTTTTCATTATGCCACCCTGCCACTATTTTATAACAATCTAAATTTCTTGTTCTTTTATCCAAAACATTTCATTTTCCCTGTTTTATCTCATCACACACATGCATATGTACATAACAAAGATATTCTTTACTTGCCCTATTATTCCCACCATCCTGCATAGTACTCAATTATCGCTCAATTATTGGTATCATAGTACAAATATATTTTATTTTTTAAAAGAATTATTTATTTATTCATACAAGAGCTGGGGTGTAGGCCAGAGGTGTTGGGGGGTGGTGAATGGATTCACCAGAGACAGAGTGGGGATCGGAACAGGCAGAAAGACTGAAATACTGCTGAGGGGAGCAGTGGGCGAGACAGGAGAGGTCTGCTGTGCTATGTGGGTCAGCTCCTTGGCCAGGAATCGAACTCATGCAGTGGTTGCAATAGCTTCAGTGCTGAGACTTAACCTTGCACCATCAGGGAGGCCCCCAATTATATTTTAAGTACTCAGTTATAGCTTATTGAATTGATGTCCTTATGCTTTTGTCTTTTTTTTTTAGAATTTTTTAAAATTAAAATTTCTGTTTAGGGCCTCCCTGGTGGCGCAGTGGTTAAGCACTGTGCTGTGGAGCTGTCGGCAGCAGCGACGCGAGTTCAACGCCTGGCTGGGGAGATTCCCACATGGCCTTCCCACAGACCTCTCCTGCCTCGCCCACTGCTCCCCTCCGCAGTGTATTTCCGTCGATCTGCCTGTTGTGTTCCCCACTCTGTCTCTGGTAAACCCTCTCACTGCCCCACACCTCTGGTCTGCAACCCAGCTCGTACTCATAAATAAATAAATCACTTTAAATTTTTTCTGTTTATTTCCACCAAGAACAGAGTATGCCTGTGGCTCTCCAATCATACTGGCCATGCTTGATTCTCTCTCTCTTACCAATCCTCAGCTATTTAGACAATGTTCTGCATGAGTAATCCTTGTTTCTCCAGGTCACAGCACAGGAATATGGGGAAGGCTTGTAGTCATGTGCATCAGAGTAGCAATGAGAATGAGAATACTCACTTGATTGGCCCATTCCACTGGAAGAGTTGACTGGACTTCAAGCCATCCTCTTCCCATGTTCCCTCTTTTCCCCTGACTGAATCAACATAGGGTCATGACTTACTGTTGGTCACTACAGTTTCCCTATTGCACTTACTGACTGTATCTGCTGGTGCCCCACATCTTACTGGCTTAATGGGGTTTAGTTATCAGGTATTACACTAGGGTTATTCATCATCTTCATTATCAACATGGACCCAGTATCACTATGTCCCTTGTCACTCTGTGCCGATCCCCACCCCAACAAACACCCCCCAAACACAATATTCTCAATTGGTAGGATTCTTTACTAGCATTACTATGGTGCCATTAATGAACAGTTTACTTTTCCAATTTTATGTACACCGCACTCTACTATAGACACATTGTTTAGTTCTCTCAGGGCTAGTTAGGAGGCTTGAGGATGCCATCTAATGCTTTTTTTCTAAAGATTTTTATTTTTTTATTTTATTTTATACATACAAGCTGGGGTACAGGCCAGAGGTGTGGAGCGGTGAGAGGGTTCACCAGAGACAGAGTGGGGAGCAGCCATCTAATACTTTAGTTGGTATCCCTTACTAATATCCAGTCATCAAACCTAGGTATACCTATACTTCCTACCTCAAAGTATATCAAATGTCTTCCTCAGGACACTTAACACTTCTTGTGCCGGCTATTTTCTGTGCCACCGCATGAATGGTATAAGCATTCAATAAAACACACACAGCTCCTGAAGTACTGGATATATTTTAATGAAATTTTAAATGCATAGAGATTAAAGCTTCTAGACTGAGTACAATCAAAGAAATAGCTCCTACTAGTTCCAAATAAATCCACCATGGCGTGAAAAACCGGAGACTAGATGAACACGTGAATACGTGAGCGGAGCAAAAAGTGTTAAGTAGCCATAAGATGAAAGCAATCTTTGCTAATCCTCATGTTTGAGTCATAAAACCAAAATTCAAGGATTTTGGTTCAAAGTCACTGGCAGTTTCTTTCCCTGTGACTCATGAAGAATTTACTCAAAAGGACTCCTGCTAATCGGCTTAGGCATGACCAAATTCTAGAGTCAGGCATGAATGTCTGCTTCCCAACCCCACACACTCTACAATGTCCCCTGAAAAAAGGTTTTTTTCATCTTCCCTAAGTCACCTCACAAAAGAACTGCACAGTACATATTTTTAAAACTCAAGATCAAATTTGCAAAATTAAATTTTCTTCAGGGGCTATTTAAAAAAGGTTTTAGCTATTTAGATGCAACCTGAAATGTCAAAAATTTTTCCATGCTTTTAAAAAATACTCAAAATCTTCATCTCAATTGCAAAAGTCAGAATCTTAGTGCTGGATGTTAAATCTACACAGGTTATTTCTGCCATTTCCTCTGAAACAAACTCATCTTTCCACCCTCTAACTACCTGACATCAGTTCCTTCATTTTTGAACTGGGAATTTCAATATGATCTTCTTTCAAGAGGAAGGGAAACCACTGAGAAGACAAAGAAATCTGAATGGGGAAGAGATAACATGTCACCAGAATTAAGACTTCTGGCTAATGTTAGAGAAAGCAAGATAGGAAAAATTATTCAGTTAAGAAGAGGTTCTATTACTGGTCATACTGTGGTCTTACAAGCACACTTTGAGAGTGATTTTTGGGTTTTGTTCCTCTCTTTCTATGTCCTGGGGCATATCAATGCACAGGGGCTAAACCTGACCAACAGTAATGTACACCAAAACAGCTATCTCTATTTCCACCTCAGTAGACAGGAAGAGGGGAAGAGATGGCTAGTAAAACAATTGGTTCTTCAATGCATGCTGATCCACCTCCCTAGAGGGGAAGGGTAGACAATAAATATGGTGCCAGACCTATCAATATTTATTGATACAAAGACATCTGCGCCACCCCAATGCTTCTAGAGAGCAAACCCACCCCTTAGCATGATGCTGAGTGCCATGTTTTTTAATGTTGGGTGTTTGCTAGCTTCTCTGGTGTTTATTCCTGACTTGGGGTTCGACTACATAGATAGTATATGGTTATGTAGAGTCAGATCTCATCATTCATGGTGATTATGTTCTATAAAGCTGCCATGAACTCTGAATTATCGAATACTGAACCATTGCTCCTAGGGGAAATGTAGGGTTAGGTTCCTGCAAGCCTCTGGTAACAACATTTGCATCAGTTGATTAGTACATAACCTTGTTTTTTGCATGTTTAGTTTAAAGGCACCTTACTTCACATATATTGCTGATCCGTTAACATTGAGCTATGGCCAGAAGCACTACAACCTATATCTCATATCTGAGCAAAGCTTATTCAACACACATATTATGTCTGCAAGTCACATCACAGCCCTCTTGTACTGCAGATCACTGAACAGAACTTTAGCACCATGACTGGGGGGATTTTAAAATGCAAAATTACCAACAGAATGCACAAAAGTGTAAAAAACATAGCACTAAATAAATGCTGAGAAGGAAGCCTTTAAAAAGTATGATGCTGGGTCAGATGGTAGGTGCATGCTTAACTTTTAAGAAATTACAGAGCTATTTTCCAACATGGGACACTATTTATATTCCTTCCCACCAGCAATTATGAGGTTCCCAGTTACTCAACATTCTCACTAACATTCAATATGGTTAGTTTTAATTTTTTATTTTTAGCCATTCTAATGTGTATATACTAGTACCTCAGTGTAGTGTTAATTTGCATGTCCCTCATGAGAAATAACAATGATCATCTTTTCATTTGCTTATTTGCCATCAGTATAGTTTCTTTAGTGAAATATCAACCTAAAACTTTGCTCATTTTTTATAAAATCTTTACTTTGAAATAACTAGATTTTCAGAAGAGTTGTAAAGATAGTAAAGTTCCTATAGACCCTTTACTCAGTTTTCGCTAATGGTAACATCTTCCCTAACCATAGGACATTCATTAAAACTAAAATTTTAACAATAGTACAATATTATCAACCAAAACTGCGGTGGTACTATATTAATAACCCAACTGCAGACTTTAGTCAGATATAACTAGTTCTCCTCTTGTTTTTACAGAACCTAATTCAAGATACCTCACTACATTTCCTTGCAGCTTTTGAAGCTACTTGGATATCTTACTTCTCTTCAAAGATTGATTTACTAACTTTAGCTTTCATTAGTGAATACTCCCTGAAGCAATGTTTACTGTGTTATGCTAATAGTAATTTTCTATTTGACTTATACCTTTTATACTTACACTTTGGAATTCTTCAGTAAGGAAGATGTGTGTCTTCTCTTCCATGTATTTACTTATTTTATCATTAATTTGAATCACTAAAACAATGTATATTTATTTTATTCTTTGGGTTACAATCCAATACTATGCTATTTATGTTGTTGCTCAAATCATTCCAGATTTGACTATTAGGGAATCGTTCAGGTTGGCTCTTGTATTGTTTTGACAGGCTCGCTTTTCTGCTCTTCTGTATTTTGTTCTGTGTGCTTTATCTATCTCCACGTCCCTAGAGAGCTGAGTTCATCTCTAAATCTCAGAGAGTCTGTCAGAGTTTATCTCAGTTTCTTCTCTTTTTACTACGGCCTGGAAACTCTCCCAAGGCAGAAAGTTGGGGAATCTTAGAGCTCACTTTGTTTCCCCTCTCTCAAGGCTCACTATCCTCCATTGCCTATTGTTTAGTGACTCAAGAAGAACTGCTTCATTTATTTTTTCTGGTTTTCAGTTGTTTCAGCTATATATGTTTCAGCATATAGTCCCCATAGCTCCATCTTGACTGACGGCAGGAGTTCCTCTGTCTCCAGTATAAAACTTTGGTTTTAAATGTACAGCAGAATTTTCTGCATGCCCTACATCAAGAAGAAAATCTAAATAAAAGTCAGTGATTTAACGTGTTGCTAACTACCTCTTCCATAATATTACGAAGAACTTCTTTAAAAGCACTTTCCAAGAGTCAGTCATCTTCTATAGATTCAGTTTAATAGAATGAAATCACTTATTCAGATGGACTATTTGACTGGCTTGGATGAGATCATCTGTCTATATTTAGCTGAGAATTAACATCTGCTTGCAGGCAAGGATAAATCTTCCTGAGTAAAGATGCTGGTATCTGTCTGTTCTGCTAAGCTCCGTGGAAGGTGGTAACTCCATGTCATAGTATGATTTACATGTCATACCTACACACACACACACACACACACACACACATACACACACACACACATACACACACACACACATACACACACACACACACACACACACATAAAAGGACAGATAGCTCCTTTCTTAGCTCAATTTCCCCAGAAAAATAATAATTATAGTTCTAGCACCTTTTTCTCCCTGCAAAGAAACTCAAGAGCTACAGAAAATGTTTTGTTTAAAACCGGCATTTATATTCATTGTGATGGACTGGATGTCTGTTGTACAATCAAATACACTGAAGTGTAACTCCCAATATGGCAATATTTAGGGATAGGGACTTCGGGCCGATTAGTTGTAGATTAGGTCAGGAGAGTTGGACCAGCGTCCTTATAAAAAGAAGAAACCAGAGGGAGAGATCTCTAATTCTCTCCACAAGTGTGCACTGAGGAAAGGCCAGGTGGACATACAACAGGAAGGCAGCTGTCTGCAGCTCAGGAAGTGAGCCCTCACCAGATACCCACTCTGTCAGCAACTTGATCTTGGACTTTCCAGCTTCCAGAACTGTAGGAGAGAAATCTCTGTATTTAAGCCACCCAGCTGATAATATTTTGATATAGGAACCCAAACAGACTAAAACAGGCATATAATAGACATGCAAAGAATTCTAATTTCAGTACAAGGAATTCTAATTTCAGAGGTGCTCAGAATTCTAGTGAAGCAATTAACTACTTCAGCCTATAACTCAAGTTTTGGTCAGCAGTATTAGGATAGCAATATTGTATTAAATTACAGAGATGTTGCACAGAATAATCTATAAAACACTTTCATAAAGCGAGCATAAGCAAGAATGTTTTAAAATTGGGTTGCTGATATTTTCTCAATGATTTTATACATAAAAATTTTAATTCAAGATCCAGGAATTCTTACACAATGATTAGTGATCTTGCATTTCTTTTCCCTTCCTCACAAAAATTCACCAGAATGTCCTATTTATAGAGGACACTCTCACCATATGCCCTATTACATCCACTTCAGTGCCAAAGTTGAACAAGGATACATAATTCTTATCTTCACCCTCAGGAATTTGGCCAAGTGATTGAGGTGAAAGTCCTTATGTTACAGGAGCAAAAATACTTTATTTCTAGCTCATCAAAATGAAAGAAGAGTATCTGGAAGGGAACATTCATAGACCTATAGCTAGAAATGATAGCTCCTGGGTTATGAAACAACTGTCTTTCTCATTTTGCATTTTGCATTGGAGGTTTGAAATGTCCACTGGCCACATTCAGTAGAGAGTTGAGGCAATTGTCAAAATGATTCAGGGGCAGGAGGAATGTCTGCAACCAAAACACACCACAGAAACACAGGCAAACATTTCACAAAAATACAAACAAACAATTAGCTATGATTTGCTTTTGCCTGAATTAATTAGATAATTTCCTCATTTTTCTCTTTGCTTTTCCACTAAAGACATGAGAAGAGAATATTCATTTCAACAATACTCCTGTGTCATATGGAAATATAATTAGTATGAAAACAATTAACTCCAATGTGGAAATAATTCATATGGGAGGAAGTTATTTTTTTTTCTCTTAAAGAGCTTTGGTAAACTATGAATTTTCCCCCTCAAATTTTACTAATTTGTCAGTCACTTACATAAACGTATAATTCTGGGACTACAAACGTCACATTTCCATATGTGTATGGGCCTCACCCTCCACCAAAACTCCAGTGCCATTATCCTGTCCCTTTCCTTCCCCTGTCCCCTCCTACTTCTTCCCCATTCCCGCTAGTAACCAGTATATTTTTCACAGAATCTACAAATTATTTTTGCTGTGGTTTGATAGTTTGTTTTCTTTGGTTGTTTATACTACACAAGTGAAAAAAAACATCTGGTGACTATCTTTCACTTTCTGACTTAGTTCACTTTGCAGTCTCACCTCAGGATCCAACCCTTTTGGCCTCAAAGGCATTATTTCATTGTTTTTAATAGTTGAGTACTATTTTATTGAGTATATATCCCATAATTTCTTTATCCAGTCATATGTTGATGAACATTTAGGTTGTTTCCATAACTTGGTTATTGTAAATAATTCTGCTATGAACACAGGAGTGGATAAATCTTTCTGTGCCAGCATTTTTATGTTCTTTGGGGAATAACCATCAGTGGTGTTGCTGAATCATAAGGCATTTCCATTTTTGCTTTTTTAAGGAATCTTCATTCCATTTTCCATAAAGGCTGTTCCAATTTATTTTCCCACCAACAGTGAATAAGTGTTCCTTTTTCTCCACATCTGCAACAAAATTTGTTGCTTTCAGTGAGTGTTTTTGACATTAAAAAGACTGCTATGTTATATTTTATACCATCTTGAAATAGTATTGCTGATTAAACCAGAGTTACATTCCAAATTTGTTAAAGGTAACGTGGCCTCACCTATTTTCATGCTGACATGATTGTTTGACCTGTCATTACAGTTAGAAATGACTGCCAGTAATGATAATCAAGATCTCTATCTTAGGTATACCCAAATATGTGCAATAACTTGTCTATCAAATTAAATTTGTTTGTATAGTCTTAAAATCATTGGTTAGAGAAATGGAGTTTAGAAATACATGAGTTTTCTCTGACTCTTGAAAATGAAAATAGAACAAATGAACGGAGCAGAGCAAATGAAATAACAGACCAAAAAGTAGAGCTCATCAAAATGGAAAAACTAAACAGATAGGATCATCAAAGTGAAATCTGCTTTGCAAAAAATCAGTGAAATTGATAATACTTTTAGCTTGACCTTAGAAAGACCAATATTTATTTTTAAAAATGGGGTCACCATATTAAAAACACTGGCCACAACAAATGCTGGTGAGGATGTGGAGAAAAAGGAACTCTCCTACACTGCTGGTGGGAATGCAAACTGGTCCAACCACTATGGTAAGCTGTGTGGAGGCCCTTCAAACTAAAAAATGGAGCTACCATATGATGCAACAATTCTACTCCTAGGAATCTACCCAAAAGACACAAAAACATTAATTCAAAAGGAAACCTGCACTCCTATGTTTATTGCACATTATTTACAATAGCTAAGATATGGAAACAAATTAAATGCCCCCAAATAGATGACTGGGTAAAAAAGATGTGGTATATATATACAATGGATTATTATTCAGCAGTCAAAAAAGATAAACTCATGCCATTTGAAGCAACATGGATGGAGCTGGAAGGGATTATGTTCAGTGAAAGAAATCAGAAGGAAAAAGGAAAAATGTTGGATGATTTCACTTATAGGAGGAATGTAGGGGAACCAAACAAGGGATCAGGAAAAAACAAAACTAGTGGGCAAAAGATAAATCTGAGAAATTCAGTAGGGGAGGGGGAAGAAGATGGATCAGAACAGAGGAGGGAAGAGCACAAGAGACTATGATGATGGCCCATAGGTCATTTGGTGGTGGGAATTCTATAGGGATTACACCTGAGAAGAAGAACAATGTAAAAAAATGCAATATAAATTTAAAAAATGGGGTCATGAAAGATGTAAACACACAAAAATATTAATTTTCTAAAACATAAAATGTAGAAAAGATCAACAAAATGAAGACTAAAACAAATAAAACAAATACAAAAATTATATGGCAGAATATTTTTCATAGAATGTAAGAATTTTTTTTGCTGTGTTTTGCCAGTTTGTTTTCTTTGGTTATTTATAGTGCATAAATGAGAGAACCCACCCCTGTCTTTCACTTTCTGATTTGCTTCTCTTAGTATAATCACTTCAAGATACTGGTTGCCAGAGAGAAAAGAACAGGAGGGAGGAGGGCAACAGTGACAGGAACGGGACAGGAGATCAGAGGACCACACAAATTAAACATCGTAAACCTAAAAGATAAACATGGTAGATTAATTATTAGAGTTGAAAGATATTGGTCATGTCAGTAACTGTGAATATACTGAATTTACCTGTTGAAAGAAACTAACTTCATTTTGTATACAAACATCAAAAATGCAAGATTCAAAAAACCAAGAAAAACTGTCTGAAAAAAAAAATTACCACTGAAATGGAAAAAGCAAGAAAATACAAAGTTGCTATTCTTTCATCAAATTAGAATTAAGACCTAAACACAATAAATGGAACAGATTCTTTATACTGTTAAAAGCCACAATGCATGGGCCTCCCTGGTGGCGCAGCGGTTAGGCGCTGAGCTGTGGAGCTGTAGACAGCTGAGACGCTAGTTCGACGACCAGCCAGGGAGATGCCCACATAGGGCGGCAGACTTCTCCTGCCTCGTCTGCTGCTCCCCTCAGCAGTGTATTTCCTCGATCTGCCTGTGCTGTTCCCCACTCCGTTTCTGGTGAACCTTCTCGCCTCCCAACATCTCTGGTCTGTACCCCAGCTTGTATGCATAAATGAATAAATCTTAAAAAAAAAGCCACAATGCAAATTGAAGCTATGAATATGTATTACGAATATTTATGTACCAAATTAAAATCACCCCTATAAAACAAGAACCATATGTAGTGCAAGAAGAAACAAATAGAAATGCACAATAGGAAACCTTAACACACCACTCTCCATACAAGACAGGAAGACCATTAATAAACAAATACCTAAAAGATCTAAATATCAAAAGCAGTAAAATATGCTGAATATTATACCCCGATAATAGAATATGTAAGTTCTTCTCAAGTATACATGGAAGCTTTTCAAGAACTGGGCCTCCCTGGGGGCGCAAAGGGTTAAGTGTCAGCACTATGAAGCTATCAGCAGCCACTGCAGGAGAAGTTCAATCCCTGGCTAGGGAGTTGACCCACATGGCGCAACAGACCTCTCCTATCTTGCCCGCTGCTCCCCTCAGCAGTGTACTTCAGTCGATCTGCCTGTTCTGCTCCCCACTCTGTCTCTGGTGAATCCTCTCACCACCCCACAGCTCTGGCAGGCACTCCAGTTCTTGTATGCATAAATAAATAAATCTTAAAAAAAATGATGACATATTGGGACGTACTTCCAAAAGATCAGCTGGTTTCATAAAGTACAAACACTGTATGATCATTGTACAATAAAACTAGAAATTAAAACACAAGTTACAAAGCAAAAGGATCCTTTAACTTATAAATTTAAAAGCTTTCTAATAAATCTTTGGTGAGAAAGCACACACATACATACACACAAATAGACACTAAGAAGAAAGGGTAATGTGAATCTATGTTATACATTTGGAGTTATAATTAGAGAGAATTTCACAATATAGAACATCTACATTAATAAAAACAGGAAATTGGGCCTTCCTGGTGGCGCAGCGGTTGAGCGCTGCACTATGAAGCTGTCGTCAGTGGCCATGCGAGTTTGACGCCCAGCTGGGGAGAATCCCACATGGTGCGGCAGACCTCTCCTGCCTTGCCCGCTGCTCCCCTCAGCAGTGTATTTCTGATCTGCCTGTTCTGCTCCCCACTCTGTCTCTGGTGAACCCTCTCGCCGCCCCACTCCTCTGGCCTGTACTCCAGCTTGTATGTATAAATAAATACATCTTTAAAAATAAATAAATAAAAAAATAAAAATATGAAATTAAATCAATTAATTTCCCAATCCAAAAAGGTAAGAAAAGAAAAACAAAGCAAACCAAAAGAAAGCTAAGTAAGGAAATATTAAAAATGAAATTAGAAATTAGGTGGAAAAGCAGGCTAAATTAGTAAATCAAAATTCTGTATCTTTGAAAAAAATTTTTAAAAATAGAGAAATCACTAGCTGTTTAATCAAAAGGGGAGAGATCTATAAATAAGAAATAACAGAGAAATAACCATTGATAAAGAGGGAAAATGTAAGAATCTACTTTGTATGCATCTTTACAAACCAATTTATAAACTTAGATTATGTGGATAATTTCTGAGGAAAATACAATTTGTGAAAATTGACTCAATGGGGACAGAAAACCTAAACAAACCAATTTCCACAAATGAAATAGAAAGTTATTAAGAAACCACCCCTTACAAAAGCATCTAGCACTGATGATTCCACAGAGCAATTCGACCAAACCTTTAGACTAGACAGTTCCAATAATACATGCATTTAAAATGAAAAGAATTTTCTAAATTCTTATTATGAAGCAAGTATAACACTAGTGCCATACAATTCTTTTGAACTAATATCATTTATGGCTATTGATGTAAAAATTCTAAATAAAATATTAGCAGTAAGAATTCAAAACCATACTATATGTATAAAAAAATTATATTCCACGGTTACTGAGATTTATGCCAGGAATGCATTGTACTTTTATATTATTTACTCTGCATTCTATGATGTTTAACTAAGTGCTATGTCAGGTAAGAGAACTAGATAGCTTAGGTTGCTCTCTGGTGATTTGGCTGGAGCTGTTATTTTCTTGAATTTTAGTTACTGGTACCTACTTAAAAGTCTAAACTTTCTCCCAAATCTCAGAATGACTGACAATTAAAATTAAATTCTTTTCTGACTGTTGCCCTGAGATACAAGTATCTAAAATTTGGCAATAGAGATATTTCTCAAAAGGCATCACTTTTGGGTAACTATCAGAAAATTGAGTCCATTCATTTGAAAGCTATTTTCTAAAGACATTCATGCCAAAGAAAGATTAGGAATAACTGAGTTGCTATGTGGTTATGAGTTTTATCTTATATCATAAATATTGAACTAAAATGTAAAGTCTTAGAAAAATAAACTGTTATTCAGTATAATCTTTGGACTACCTTTTTAAAGAAATCGTATGAGTTTTAGGATCTACTAGAATCAATAAATTAAATTGACAATATTGTAAATAAACATCCATCAAACTGATTATCTTATTAACTGATAATGATTTTGAGGTTTTATTGTTCAACAATATGACTTGGTAAATCAGAGCAAATGTGCTCTAATTTCAAAATTTGGGGCCCGGTTACCACTATCTTTCCCCCACCCCACCGTATTTTTTTTTATAATTTTTTTTCATTGCTATTTTTATTTGTGTCTTTTACATTACTGTATATTCCCTGCAGGTTTCCCACTACCAATTCACCTGTGTACCGTCACAACAGTCCCTTGTGCTCCCCTCTCCCCTCTTCTGAGCCCAGTCCTCCCCCCTCTCTTGCTGATTATCGCTCTTGTATTTGGTTTTCTTAAGAAATGTGGTTACTGGGAAAAAGCTGATTCCTCCTGGTGGTGTTAATATTGTGTAAGATTTGTACACACAATTAGTTACTATACCTAACACCAGGCTAACTACAAATCAAAGCAAGTTTCAAAGGACTGTGTTTTTACATTTCTATATGAAGCCATTAGCATGCTAGTTGATGACTTATTTTCCCTTCAAGGTTGTTCTTGATGATCATATAAATTTACTTTTATCTACATAGTAGCACTGGGGAAGTGGAATGACCTCTGTAATTAGCCCAATGGCCAGAAGCATGGCCCTGGAAGCGCCACTGACATAAAGTTTGTTCTAGATGTTAATTTTGCTGCCAGTTCCTATGGCAGCCTTGAAAATAAGGATAACAAGTGAACTCATCTGCATTACCCTTATTAGAATTTCGTCTAAGTTGAATACAAAAGAGGGCAAACCGATAGAAAGTGTAGTCACATAATATTTATTTGTTTCTTTGAATAAATTGTTGATTTATACTTGTAAGGAAAAAACAGTAAATATTATTGAACAAGCACTGACAGATATAATACCAGGCAGGATGGTTGACATGTTTTATTCTTTCAACTGAAAAATGTTCACTTACGTTTAATGCTTCCCATTAAATGCTGATGTGCATTCCAAATTCCTGAGATCCTTTTTATCACTCTTAGCAATCCTTCCTCAGCTTCAAGACCATTTTGTTTTCAATATTTGACACCTGAGACACCTCAGAGGACTGCCCTGGGTTACTGAAATTGCTTTGTTGCAAATTATTGTATTGGCTGGGGGTTTACTTTCTTCACCACTTCTTTTTTTTTTGAAAAGTCCTTGGACAATCACTAGCTTGTGAAAATTATGAAAGTTCAGACCTTGTGTTCTTGTAGGGACCACCCCCAAGCAATAACGTACTCTTCAGAGTCCCTTTTTGTGATCAGCTGCTCTTGTTGGGACTTTGAAATCTGAAACTGTGCTCTTACTCATCCTCTTCATATTTCCTGCCTTGCTTCCCCCAGTTCTTAACTGGTTTCTTCTGACAGCAAGTCATTAATTAATCTTAAATCCTCATCTCATAATCTGCTTCTGAGGAATTAAACTTAACATACCATCCTCACCCCAAATTTAAGAACTTAAGAATGTGCAAAACCCTCACTAATTTCCTTAAAAACAGATAGGTAAAAATTAGCTAAAAACTCATTCAAACAGCAAGCAATTACAAGTTCCTTGAATAGCTAATTATGAGAGATGGAATGAGTCACTGGGTCGTGATGGCCATCAAGAAAGAATTTATCTCAATATGATATCGTTCTTTCTGCACATAAATATATGTGGGCGTGGGACAATGGAAAAATATAACAGGTTTGCCAAGGGCAGAAGCAGGAGTGAGAAGAAGGTGAATGTGTACAGTAAGAGCTTTTTAATAGCTCTTTAAAAAAATCCAACAAGAGAAAAATATGAGAAGGAAGCTGAGAATAATGAAACCATTTTCATTCCCTCCAGACTTCCCATTATCTTTTTTCTCACTCCATTTTAGGAGAGGCATCTTTTTATAGTGCTTGTATGGTATAAATCAAGAAAGTAAAAAAGAGAAGTAAATTGGCACTTTATAAAAACTTTAAAATACTGAAGAGCAACTAAAACAAGTAAATCCAATGATACATTTTAATTGATCTACTAAGTGGGGCTTTGGCTCTAATCTTTGGAGATAAACTGGGGAAAGCAGCAAAATCTACATGCATAAAAGGGAAATAGCCATTTAAATATAGAAGTCCACATGGACAGTCACTATTTAGAAACGCAAAATGTCAGTGGAATGGGACAGACATTCTGCTCTGTTTGAATGAAAACTGTATTACTAAGGCAAGAAGTAGGTCTGCTTTGCTCACCACTGGAATATTGAATGCTAATTATCCATTTATATTAAATGGAATATCTTATTACTGACATTAAAACATAATTTTGGTTTCTTTCTGTGCAAAGGACATGTACACTATGATTTGGCTTATAGCAGATACTCAAAAACATGTCGAATAAATAAACTCCTAATATCAGAACTAGGACACATAACCTGATAGGTAAATTGCACTAATAGGAATAATAGGGACAAAGGATTTAAATCATGACTGTTCTGAAAAAATTGAGAGGTATTGATCTGATTGGCCCAACCTGACAAAAAAGAAAACCTCATGTCTCCCACACCTACACAAATGAAATATTAGCGTTGACTCTTCTGTCTAATATTGACTTGATAGCGCCCCATTTGCCCAAATGACGAAGAGCAGCAAGAGCGGTTATTGTAATGTATGTTAAATAAACACTGGGAACTTTTAAGGGATTTTTAAAAGATGATAAAGTGGATATTAGTTCACAGGTATCTTTGAGACTAAGTGGAATGAGGCTTATTAGAATGTGGCAAAAGAATAAAATGATGCAAGACAGTTTATATTTGATACCTAATCTTATCTATGCACAGTAACTAATACAAAGAGGAGTCATTAAATAAACATTAAATAAACATTAAGTAACAGCATTAAGCGTGAAGGTACATTCTTAAATTATTTAAAAGAATCTTATGCCCTAAATTGATCTATGAGATTTAAATATATTTCTTTCCTCTCGAGTCCCCCTATTCTGCTTCCTATTCTCTAATTTCCCCTGCCAGTTTTGTTCACGACTTTGATGCTTTTTACTAGCTTTTTTCCCAGTAACAGTGCGCATGTCTTCACAGTCAGAAGAGAGCTTGTCAATTTGCCAATTCACTAACAGATAGTAACATTCTCTCTCCCTCTCTCTCTCTTCCTCCCCCACCCCCACCCCATTTTCAAAATAGGGATGCTGGATTGTCATTATATTAAGTAATTTGGTCACGCAAATGATTCATACCAACCCCGTGAGGTAGTTCCTATCTCCATAGTATGGATGAGAAAATGAGAAAGCTGGTTCTCAAAAAGGATATGACAGGTTTGCACTTCCCCAGGGTTTATGATTTCTGCTCCAGCTAGAATATCTTGGCCATGTCAGATGGTATTTTTTAAAGGCTGTATTGTAAGAACATTGTTTTGAAAATCTCTATTATTAAACTTTACTTCTCTTTAAATAAGCAATACTGTCTCTTCTTATTTAATGAAAATTATTACTAGAACTAATTAAGTCCTTCTTGAAGAGTTTGGTTAATATGCTTGACTGCTTTTAGAGAATTAAAATTTTCAGTATTGGATTTCTGCCAGTAAGAAAACAGAAAGGAAAAAGGATGAGGAAAAAGGAAAACATAAATGATATATTTAGGGCACACCTAACAATGGTTAGATACACCATTCAACCAAACTGTGGTTGTCAGGATGAAATTTTTCTCCAGAAAAACTGAAGTTATTGGTTCTCTCCAGTCTTGAAAGATGATATTTGCAAGGATTAAGTGACGGAGGATAAGAGTAGAAAATTTGGGAAAGAGACATCACAATACCATAAACTAGAGGTCGGGTAGAAATGACTAACACAGTCATTAAACATGCTATAGAAAGTAAAGTATTCAGAGGTGAGGATATGGAGATTTGGGGCCAATGCAAAAAAAAAAAAATCACTGACCCTTTCAAATCTAACCAAATATAGAAAAAAATCCTGAGGCGCCAGCCCTAGAAATAATTTCTGTAACAGCAGTTAACAATGCCACAAAGGAATGAGCCCCTCCCAAAGAGAAGCAGACTGCACTTGTGCAACCTCTGCACTGGCGAGAGACAGCAGCTCTCCCACCCACCGGTGACTGCAGGTGCTTCTCTGCACCCCCTTCCACCTTCTCCCCCCCTTTTTAACATTACTATTGTTTTTATTTTTTTCTTTTAACTCAATTTGTTGCTTTTTTTTACATGATTTAATTTTATTTTGGACTTTATTTTTGTAATAATTTATTTATTTACATTTTACATCATTGTTCATTTTCGTACAATGTTTGCTTTCTTTTCTCATGTGTAGTACCCATAAAATAAATTCCCAGCACCAGGTCACCTGTGCACCATCACCAAAGTCCCTTGTGCTCTTCCTGCCCTTGTTTTGATCCTTCTCCCTCCCCCTCCCCTGCAGAATGTCTCTGGTTTATAGTTGCCTGTTTATTTTTGTTTTGTCTTGTTTTGTTTTTGATTTTTTTTCCCTGATCCCTTATTTGGTTCCCCTATATTCCTCCTCTAAGTGAAACCATCCAATATTTTTCTTTTTCCTTCTGACTTACTTCACTGAGCATAATCCCTTCTAGCTCCATCCATGTTGCTGTGAATGGCAGTTTATTTTTTTAATTGCTGAATAGTATTCCATTGTGTATATATACCACATCTTCTTGATCCAGTCATCTACTTTTGGGCATTTGGGCTGTTTCCAAATCTAACCAAATATAGAGAAAATCCTCAGGCACCAACCCTAGAAATAGTGCTGCAACAAATATAGGGGTGCAGGTATCCTTTTGAATTAATGTTTTTGTGTCCTTTGGGTAGACTCCTAGGAGTGGAATTGCTGGGTCATATGGAAGCTCCATTTTTAGTAGTTTGAGGAACCTCCACACAGTTTTCCATAGTAGTTGGACCAGTTTGCCTTCCCACCAGCAGTATAGAGAGTTCCTTTTTCTCTATATCCTCACCAACATTTGTTGTTGCCATTTTTTTTAAATGTGCCATTCTCACTTGTGTAAGGTGGTATCTAATTGTGGTTTTGATTTGCATTTCCCTGATTATGAGGGATGCTAAACATTTTTTCATATATCTGTGGGCCATTTGCATTTGCTCTTTGGAGAAGTGTCTTTTAAGTTCTTCTGCCCATTTTTTGACTGGATTGTTAACTTTGTTTTTGTTGAGTGTGTGAGTTCTGTGATCAGTCCCTTATCAGTTGTATGGAGTGCAAAAATTTTCTCCCAGTCAGTGGGGTGTCTCTTTGTTTTGGTTAATGTTTCTTTTGCTTTTACAGACGCCATCTTCTCCCTTTGCGAAGCAGCAGGGGCAGCTCCCCTCCCCAGGCTGCCCATCTGTGCCTGTGCAGGCCTCTCTTTAGCAGCCCTGTCTCTTTGGGGGCAGCTCATTCTGCCCACTTTTGTATGTGCAGGTGTCTTCCCTTTTTTATTATTGTGCCAGCAAAGCACAGAGCAGGCTGTCCAGAGCGTGGCGGCAGAGGACCAAGCAGCAGGGTGCAACAGAGAGGCCACAAAAGAACACCAGAGAGCCCAGAGAGCAAAGATTCGCCAGGGTCTAGAAGGCCTGTCAGCCTCCTGCCGCCAGCCCCCCCCCCCACCCCGTTCCTCCTGCCTGCCCTGCACCTGGTTGCCTCACTACAAAAGATCATTAAAAGGCTGAAAAAGCCACCGAGGGCTTCAGGACTCTCCTTTACCCATCTGCCTGGATCATAGAAAACCTGCCCTGTGCCTTGCTGGCACTACACACACTCATCTATTAAAGTTCTTACACACTAAGTCTACTTTGACTTTATGTGTCAAATGGCAGAAGTTCTGTAGAGCGTGCAAGTTTGGGGGTCTTGGGGTACCCCACAGCCTGCCTGCTAACGAACTCAGGTCACACACTAAAAACAAGTATTGTGGGTCAGCCAGCAGAATACCCCTGAAATCATGAACATACACATGCCACTCTTAGAAAAACACGCCCAATTTAAGAAAAAATTCATTAAGCTTGTTGAGTTCAAACTTCTTTAGCTGAACTTAAATTACTTCCTCTAACATTCAGATGTATTATTTAGTGTTCTTGACTGGTAAAGAAAGGTGTTTATTGTTTCGTAATTGTTGCAAAAGAAAACATTTCTTTAAAAGATAAAGAATCTAAATGGGACTCATCGTTCCCTCTCAAAAAAATACGTATGAGAGTGATCACAACACTCAGGTATTATAAAATGGTGATCTTTTAACAAGTACGTATGCTAAATCCTGACTTGGCAGCTTGTAAATGAATTGTTTCAGATGTTACAATAGAGGAAAAGGAAGTTTAGCATGATTAGAGGAGATTTACCTATGGTGTGATCATATCGGGAACAGCAGAGACAGTTCCGGAACTAGCAGATAAATGAGTTTCTAACCATGACTTTGCATAGCTACTAACAGAAGAATGTTGCTACTACTGAAATCTATTATGCTTCAGGACCCAGATATGCCTAGATCGAAGCATTTGGTCCACAGGATTCTAATACCAATCTCTCACTTGCTCAAATAATCAATACAATTCAAGAGAAAACAGGTGAAATAGCCACCAAAACCATAAAGCTGGGAAACTTCCTTCCTGTATATTTAGCTTTTTTTTTCTTGCTCTCCTCATAGACAAAATTGAGTCTGTAATTTGGTTTTGAAAATGTGGTTAGTAATTCAAAACCATGGGAGATACCCAGAGAAAAAATGAGTAACAACTCAGAGACTTAGAATGTAGGCTTATATACCATCTTACTAGGACAAGGGGATGCAGGCCTCGTAGGAGAGAGACTTTTAGGAAAGATGAATGGGCCCTATTGATGGAAGTTTAGAGCAGAAAATATAGGAATAAGAATTATACCCTGACCACTGAATTGTTTCCCTCTTTAGAATTAACCGTTAGAACTGACTGAATTGCTTTCCCTATACCCCCTTGTTCTGCAACCATCCCGGACCAGATAGGTTCATCATCAGTTCAACCAGACTCACTGTTGTCTTAGCTGTTTCCATGATGTTCTTCGCCATACTCCGCCATACTCTGCCACTCTCCCCCACACTCTATTCTCTGCTGCTGCTGCCTTATAGGCTCAGTCTTGGCTCAGGTGTGCCCACTCATGCAAGCACACCAGGGGCATGCTTGTAGGACCGCAGGGGGTCCATCATCAATGCTAATGGCAGAAGGGCGGAAAATCCTGATCATCCTTTCATTTACCCTACACCCCTCCTTAGGACCACCCATTAACTGGCTCCAATGCATTCCTGGAAACTTAAAAAGGTTGACTGTGTTATATCCCTAATAGAACCAACTGCTGGGAAAGACGACCACCACAACTCCTGTGCCTAGACTGCTTGCCTCCTGGAGGCAAGAGATAGGGGTGAGTAACATATAATAGTTGTTAAACCAGCTATGGAAAATCTGCAGGCAAAACCAGGAATCGGAGGTGGCGGTAGAAAAATTTAAAAATCTTTTCAGCAAACCAAGTAAACTCCAAAGGGAGAAATTCCAAGAACAAGGAGAAACTCCACTTAACACTCCATAAATATACCCCTTGCTCTGGTAAAACGCAGACCTTGCCCTAAGCCCGCCCACCCGTGTCTATGCAGGTGTCTCTTTTTCCTAATAAACCCACCCTTTTGAAATGGAACTCTTTGCTGTCTATGCCAGTGTTCTCCCCCACCTCCCTTTCCCCTTTTTTCTTAAAGTTGCCGTGTGCTGCTGAACAAGGGACTGTGCTAAAATCATTTATCAGAAGGACCCAAGAACCCCCTCACTGAACCCAAACATCTGAACCCCATCACTCATAATAAAAGCTTCATTTCTAGCTCACCTATTCTGACTTCCGCATGAGTTCTTTCCTGGATAGAAGTCAAGGAGCCTCACACCCCAGGACCCCATCACTATGATGAAATAGATGGTGAGGTAGTTTGTGACAGTTTGTCTGGGTGTGTTAGGACTTCAAGACGCTGATGTCCCGCCTTTCCTGGTTGAATGCCCCTGGGCTATGATCATCGAGATCCTTTTAGGGGATGTGTCAGGTCTAGGGGAGTTCAGAAAAAGCTCCTCTCTGCATCTGTGTCTTTTTTATCCGGGTGCTTAGAGTGTTGGGTTCAGAGAACAGCATCCTTGGGTTACCTCTGAGAAAAGTTTCACTAGAGTTCCCCTTTCAAGGGCACACGGAGAGTTTCCCCACGAGGCAAAGACTTCTGTTTATATCCAAAAGAGCATGTTTGTTATATAAAAAATGGAAAGGAGAAGACGACGCTTGCACAGACACTAGGAAGCAGGAAGAGCTGCTGCTGCTGCTTTGTAAAAACAAAAAGTTTGTGAAAAGAAACACCTGCATAGGCACAGGTGGGCAGGAGAGCTGCCTCTTGCCAGTGCAGGAATTGTTTAGATATAGTGTTCTTTATGGGCGTTCATGCCTTTGTGGAATTGTTTGTTGATTTGTAAGGACCTATGATTTTCTATAATGGCCTTCAATCTCCACCTCCCCACCTCTGGGCTGCCCTCGTGATACTGACTACAGCAGTGTGATACTTGCTACAGCCGCTGGCACCTCAGGATTTTTCATTTCTATAGCTGGTTTAACAACTATGTTAATCATTTGTAACCTCACCTCCAGTTTCTGGTCTTGTGACGCCTCCACCCTAAATTAGTCAATATACCATCAATATTCAGTTGTATAGATATAATAACTGCCAACTTTAGATTCTAAATTTAATGACATTCATTCCTTTATAAAAGATGTCCTGTACCTTTTTATGATCTGGCAGCCTACTACTTTGTCTTTCTACCCTACATAATCTCTCTATCTAGGTAGTTCAGAGTGAGTTTGTAACAGCATAATCTAAAAAGGGAGGTTCCATGTTCCCTGCCCCACCCAGTGAAGGATGGAGCTGAAGGGCCAGGAGGAAGCTGAAAAGGACTTGGGTGAAGAAGACTTGCGGAGGCACTTGGACAAAAGAGACATGTGAAGAAGCCACGCTTGCTTCTCCGCTTTGGACTTGCACCAAGGGCTTGGGGGACATGGAAGGAAGTACTTGGAACGGACATGGGCATGAGACCTGTGGGAAGGCTGACAATGGCAGCCTCTATCTTGACTCGCATTTTGATGTTTCTCCTTTCCTCCCAGACTTGCCTGGCCTCTTCTGCCAATCTCCTTGTGGTTCCCCACCAGAAGTGCCTTAGACTTGTGGCAAGCTCTTGGGTCTCAGCATCCCCACTTTGGGTCAACCCTGTTTGGCTGGACATTTACCCATGAGGGAATGGTTAACTTTAGGTGTTTCACTGGGAAATTATAACCTTTCTCTTCTCTCTGTGCACACTAATTTCGTTAACATTCTCTTCTACTGAAGGTCTTAAGAACTAAGAGTATGTTTTATCTTTATGCAGTGGGTGGCTGAATTAGCGCACACACACAGGCCCCTCATAAAACTGGCACAGCCAGGAGCCAGGAGCCAGGAACCAGAGATAAGCTGAATCAGAGATAAGCTGACAGCAGTAAAGAATTCCAGCAGACCTGCCGCTGGCAGAAATAGTTCCAGCAGTCCCCCTCCGGCAGTAGATATCCCTGCCCCTGGCAGTAAATAGTTTCAGCAGACCCCCTCCGACACTATGTGCCCAAAATTCTGGCAGTAGCCTAACCCTATAAAGACCCATTTTCCCAGATCTTGGCATGACTTTCATGCTGCTGGAGGCAAGAGTCGCCCCTCACAGACTAAAGTCTGCTTCAGTCTGATACTCTTGGCCTCCTTTCTTTTCTAACAGAATCTATTTAGAGTTTGCAAATTTGGGGGACTTGGGGTACCCCTCAGTCTACCCATTAACAAGTTAAGATATTTAGTTAGAAGATGTAGATGATTAAAATGCTTGATATAGGGACTATTGTTTCTTGCTAAGCAAATTAGTTTCTGTCCTAAATTTTACTTGCATGTTGACCAATCACTGTAGCGTGAAAGAAAACTTTTGTATTTTATTTTGAGGATGGCCATGCCTATAGTATTTGTTGAGCAAGATACCCAAGCAAATACATTTTATTTGAACTGAAAAAAAAAGCCCAAAGCCAATTCAGTGTGGCAGTGGCAGACACCAACGGACAGTTCAGTTTTGATAAAACAGGAGCCAATGTTATGGTGTTTTTATGTTTAATGTGACTCTTAGTCCCCTAAAAAGCTGCCAGTTCATCAGTTTCTGCTAAAAACATGGAAGTCCAGCATATATCATTCACCTAATGAGCCAAGGGTTTTTCATATAAATTTTATGTTCTTTCTCTCTTTTAACTGAAAGGCATTTGGGAGAAAAATTAAAGCTGATAATTTCAGTGTGCTCAGTGATTTACTATCATTTTTTAAATAATCTTTATTGTCCTTTATTTGCATTTACAACAAAGGGAATAAGGAAAATATTTGTTAAATTTAATGCAACCCCCCCAAAATGTTAATCTTTGACTTTCTAAATGATAAATTATCCCCATTTTTAAGTCCATTATCTCCTTCACTCCATCACTCCATGTTTTCTTTCTCCTACTCATACTCTTCTCCCATGAAATGATCAGACACTGAATTAAATAGGTGCAGGGCCAACCATTTAAGTGTTTTTGTACATATAACTCTTGTTAATTGTCATAGAGATTGGATTGTTAAATGTCATAGGAGATTTAGGTAGCAAGTCAAACCTCTTCTTCAACATTTCCTTGTGGGCTCCTCCTTTCTTCAGATGCACACAGCCCAACATCAGTTTTTATACACCTCATTCTGTATCCCAGCACAATCTGGATTTGGATGACAGCTCAGGGTGGCTACAAGCATGACAAAACACTGCCATATGGAAAGATTTCTATTTATGTGGACACTTCTTTGAGTTGAGCTCATGATTGAGCAGTCTGAAGGACAAAATCTAAACAAGACAGCGCATGACTGCTGTGGAAATTCTGTCATCGCTAATAAGCCAATCCCTGTGCCTCACTTTCCTCACCTACTCAGACATCTGGCAGAAGTCCACGCCCTTTTAACTGGGTCAGTTTGGGGTAGGTTCATTTACTGCTCTAAACCTTCTTTGTCTCATTTGTAAAATGAATACAGTAACAGGTCTTACTGCATCAGATTTCGTTTTAAAAATTTGCTTTGAAATTAATTCAAAATCACTGAAAAGTTATTAGAACGGCACAAAGAATGCCTGCATTCCGGGAATCTACATTTCTCATTGTTATTATTTTACGTCATTCTCTCTCTTTCTCCCCCACCCCGCCTCTCTTCCCCATTCTCTTGTGGTCTCTCCCATTATTTCTAATCTTTTCTGAACTCTTTGACAGTTACCTGCTGATGTGATATCTCACTACCTCTAAACATATCGATATGTACTTCCCTAAAAAATAACGTACACGCTCCTCCAGATCACAAAATCAACATTGATACACCACTAACATCCAATCCACACACTCCGAGTCAAATTAAAGACTGAGAGCAGATCTCTAATGATCTGATTCTCTGCCCATCCCTCTGTTGCTCACTGCACATTCCCTGGGGTTATGGGGTTAACTGACAAACTATGTGCAGATTGAACCCTTCTCCAGGCAGAAAGGTGCATCCCATGCCTAAAAAGATAGATTATGAGAAGTTCTAACCTCAGTAACTCGAGGTCTTGAGTCCAGTTTTCATCAGTTCTATTTAAAGTTCCTACAGTTGTGCACAAGCCCTATCATGTGCCCCCACGTTTCAGACCTAGAACTTTATCTGTTTCCCTATGTTTTAGGTCCCCAGCCATATGCAAGATAATCAACTCTTAGAGAGTTAAACAAAACTTTGTATCCCAAAATGTGGTACACAGGGCAGGGTAATCCACATGATAGCTGCCTCCTGGTATTCATATCTTTATGTCATCCCATTCCCTTAAGTGTGACTGGACCTGTGATTTGTATGTAACCAATAGAGTACAGCAAAGGTAATAAAATGCATGTGATTATGTGTATATAATGATACTACGTAAGTTGTGACTACCATTTGCTAAGAGACTCTGTCTTGTGCTGACTTTGAAAGGGCCAAGCGACATAGTACAAGGTAGTGAAAGACAGGGTCATGGGGTAAGCAATTGAAAGTAACTTCTGTGGATGGTCAAGAGCCATAAAGAAAGCAAAGCCTCCTGTCCCACAACGGCAGGAACAGAATGCTGCCCACACTCACTGGAGCTGGAAGAAGACCTTTCCTATGTTGAGCATAACATAAGACTGAAGCCCTAGATGACACCATGACTATAGCCCTGTGAAACTGAAAAGCAGAGGACCTCGCTAAGGCATTCCTGGAGTCCTTGGCCACAGGAAACGTGAGAAAATCAATGTGTACACTGAGTCATTTGTAGTCATTTGTACCATAGTCCCAGAAAACTAATATACTAATAGACCTTCCCCTTTTTTAATATTGTATGAATTTCCTCAATTCATGACACCCACCCCCACTGGATCTTAAAGTAAATATTTTTATACAAAACTACTACAAGTGATCAGATATCCCATATTTCAGTTTATGCAGTGGTGCAAAGGAGTGCTCAAGTGGAAGCATATGTCTAAGAATCTAGCAAGTAATTCAATGACATATATCCCCCACCCCACCGATCTGAGCCCTGTCATTAATTTGCAAACATCTACTGTTGTCATCTTTGCTTTCTCCTTTGGACAGTCATCTTCACATCTTTCCAGGAATTTATACCTCTGCTTCAACCATGAGACAGAAGGAAACAAAATGAGAGCTAGAATGATAGATTAGTTTTGTCCTTTGTGAGTTGACTCTTGGTCATTTCTTTTCTAGAGAGCATTAATAATATTCATGGATCTGCCCTCGAATGAATGAGTTCAACTATGTGAAGAAGGGGAAGGAGGTATTTGTATAAGCAAGTTCAGAGTGCACAGATCGCTATGGTGGAGAGCACATGATGTGAACGGAGGCAGCCGTGGTACATGGTAAACTGAGTAAATAACGTGAAGTCACAAGATGCACAGATCTTCATAAAGCATAAAGCCATTTACATTGGCTCCTGGACTCTATTCTTGAATAAATCTCTTGCCTTATTCTGCAACACCTTTTCTTTTTTTACCCCTGATTTTCATTTTTTCATGTTTAATTTCTCTTTTTCAGATAGTTTTATATTTGAACTTTAAAATCACTGATTTAGTTTTCAGTAGTGTTAATTATTTTGTTTACTTCTCTGGAATTTTTAAATTCATAACTCAGTTTTCCTTTTAATTTCCAAAACCTTTTTATTTTCTCATAATTTCTTTTTTGTATTTTCCTTTATTTTTCATCAGAATTCTCATCACAGATTTTTTTATTTTGTTTTCTCCTTGTATCACAGCTGCTCTCCTTTGCACTACTATGTACCCTTAACTGACCTGTGAATCACACGTCCTCTCATTTCAGCAAATGTAGAACTTTCTCTCAGAATCTTTGAGAGTAAGAGTGTTGGCATCACTCAACCCATGTTGGTTTTGCAGAAGAATGAGGTAAGGTTTTTTTCATGTTTAACTACTGGTTAAACAACCAGACTGACTGGTCTTGAAGACTACTGTTGCAGTTGTCTCCATGTGTAAGCATTGTGTGTCTATTATTTTTTGCCCTTTGGAAGGGAAGCAGTTCTTAGCATCAGTTCCTTCCCAGAGAATCAATATCCAGGGGATCGTCAGAATGTCACAGGGATACAGTGGTGAGCAGGGATGCTCTCTACACACTAGGCAATCCCCTGCCTCTGCGTCTGCTATCTTTGAGTCTTGGAATTGAGAGAAAGATCCCCTCTTCTTGGTGATTGAAGTCATGTTGCACAGAAGGTGCTCCCCCACCCCAGCCTGGTTTCTGCAAGGTCATCTGGGAAGCCTGAAGGTCCCAGATGTATAAGAGCGTTCACCCCTGCCAGATTCCTATGATGAAACACGACCTTATCTATATCAACTTCCCAACCACTTATCCTCCAAAGACACACACATGCATACGATTTAACTTACTGGTTGACTCACTCTAGCAGGAAGTTGAGGGAAACAGAAGTAAAAACCATACGCTCAAACTGTCATCTTCCTAGAATCCTTCCTTTGGGTGGGTGTGTTTAAAATTTTTCCCCTTTAATCTATATTAAATCCCCTTGAAGGCAGGGATGCAATACTTTTTTTTAAGGCAAATTGTATAATGAGACTAGAGTGATTCAACTCTAGCAGGTATTCCTTAAAAGCATCTATAGTATTTGAAACATGATTAATAATTAGCAAGTGGGTGAGTCAGTCAAAAACACATACCTTGAATCTAACAACTAAAAATATGGTCACATTAGCACCAGAAATTGATTTTTATCCTCAAGCTGTTGGTCAATTTTATATTGATTAGTTGTCCTTGAAAATCAAGGTATTATTGATCTGCATCAAGTACTTAAAGGGTTCTCAAGAGATATCTGTGGATTTTGATGAATTACAGAATAGAATAAAATCACGGTAGACTGGTACGATTTTCCTTGTTTACATTTCTTAAGTAACTATCTTTCTTCCCTTATTAACTGATATCAATGAGTTAATGAGACTTTTCTGATTCCCAAATCATTTCTAAGGCTTTGTGAAGTGATTTTGAAGAGTTTCATGTTAAACCATCTTAGATGCTTGACCTGCCTTAAGGTCTTGAGTATTCTAATCCCTTAGTTGATCAACAGAAACACTCTTGAAGATGCAAGTTGTTGAAAGTATAAAGACCTTAAGCTCATCATTTTCTTCTGATATGAATGTAATTGGCTCCCATTTTAAGCAAAAGCACTTTGCGAACCTAAGAAAATTGGACACTGCCTCTCTTTGGTTACAGAATTAAGGAGTGAGGACACTTAATGAAGTCAGAAAAGAGTGATGAAATTAGAACGAGAGGTATGTTTTCAAGATTAATTGGCTCACTACTATTGCTAAAAGCCTGAAGAAGCATTCTGTTGAAGAGTCAAAGGTCTATAAAACTGAATGGAAAGAGTCAACTTTCACTTCTTAGGACAAATAAAGTAGAGGTTTTTCTTTTTCTTTCTAAGTTTGAAGTGGCTCAGGTGGCCCTGAGAGCCTGAGGATTGAAATTATTATGTAAAGATGATCACTAGTGAAGTCTCAACCTGGGATTCAACTTAATTGGTTTCTGTCTACAGGACCTCATATTATTTATCCCAATATGGTTCCAAAATTCTCTGCTTCCCTGCAAAGTGGATGTTCCTGAAGATTACCTCCTGCCTACCAGACTGAGCCTGTTAGCTGAAATGTTTTATAATAGTTGCTTCCATTTTAGCTCAACTGGATTCAGAAGGGGAAGGGGGCGAGTAGCCCAGGTGGATTCAGGGGACACGGGGCTAGGTCTCATTCACACGTGCTTTAGAAAATGGTCTTGTGTGCTTCCCACTTGTCCTGATTATAAATTTCTGCTACCACATTTTTCTCTTAGACTCTGCTTAGGGCCTCTTAAGAGAGACTTCTCTTCTGGAACTCTAATTCTAGAGAGCCCCATTCTGACTATGTCCAAAGTGAGCCATATTACCCAAGGTGAGGAATAATACACTGGGCCAAAGTATCTGAGAATTCTAGTTTGAACTGGGACTCACAGATTTTTTTAGGAAAGTGCAATTGTTGAGGGGGAGAGCACATTGTTTTATTGCTTGCGAGTTTGTTTTATGCCATTCACAGCTTGAGTGTGCAGGCCTTCACTGGTTCTCTTGACCAGGGCCTCACAAACAGCAAGAGTGAGGCTTGCCAGCACCATTCCTTTCAGGCAGGAGACTTCACCTGACAAATGCCTGGACTACTCCCAGTGGCGTTCCTCCCCTCATCTCAGACAAAGCTTTCAACTGGAGTCTGGTTTTGGCTCTCCCATGAATTAACTGGGGGGCTGTAGTGGCAGGAAAAACCAGGGAGCACAGGTTCTCTATAGAGCTGTACAGATAGGTCAAAGGGAGGGAGTTTTGGAGTCCTCGGGGGTTTTGGCAGACTTTTAATAGTTTTTCATAGAGAGGCAACCAGGTATAGGGCAGGTAGGGTGACCGGGGGGCCGGAAGGCTAGCAGGCCTCCCAGCCCCCCGCAAATCTTCACCTTCTTGGGCTCTCTGGTGGCATCTCGTGGCCTCTCTACTGCACCCCGAACAGTCCACCACTTCTCTGTCTCTTCTACTTCTGCCGCCACCGCTGCTGCTGCTTCCTCTGCTTACAAGCCCAGTCTCTGGCCCAGGTGCGCCGACTCACACAGACCCACACCCTATTCCAGGTGTCTACCATCTGGCATGCACATAGGCCTGCAGAGGTCCATCATTGAGGGGAGGGCGGAAAAACCTGATAAGTCTCATTTACCCTACAGGGGCCTTGGCCTGTGACTTCTTCTGAGCCTCTGTTCCCATCTGTAAAGCAAGGGGAATGCACAAGCTGAGCTAAAGCATACTTCTTGTTATCTGAGGGGTAAGAGAGGCAAAGAAGAGCTATTTTTGACTTTTCAAGGCTAAGTGAGTCCTTTTGAACCAAGGCTTCTATGGGGAAGGTAGAGATGGCAGATGCTCTTGTGTAGGTACTAGACACGTGTGATGGGGCTGAAAGGTGAAGCACCTCCTCTAAACAGCATTGTGGGGTGGTGAGGGCAGGCTGCCCAAATCATGTGACACATCGGCTCTTAAAGTACAAATAGCACTTGCTCCTGCTGGAGTCCTCAACACACATTTGTGCCATGAATATGCAATGAATTTGCACTAGGTCTCACCAATTAACTCGACAACATTGATAACTGCAGTTTTACCCCTTTCTACCGACATACAAGGCCTTCACCCTCAAAACTTCATCCAACTATGGGCAACTTCAGGGTTTCTTAATGGTTCCTAGGATGCCAAGTTAGTGCTGGCTCAGAATGCCTCTCCCCTCAACTCTCCACACTGCACGGTAGCCGCTGTGAGCGACAGCATGAATAAGCATCTCCTGATGCCTTGGAAACTACAGTCTCACAGAACAAGCTGCAGCAGTGGTATGCATCACACTGATGGATGGTTCCTCTGCCCTTATCTTCATTTTATTTGCTACTTGTCCCTGGGATACAAAACAGAGGTGAACACATGCAATGCCTCTCACACAGCCTCCAGTGAAAGCAGGATTTCACTTGAAAAGGACTCAGGCACAGATCCAAGGACCCCAGGACGGATTCTGACACCTGCTTCAACTTCCCTGTCTCTCGCAGGTGCTGAATACCCGCTGGCCCTTTCCCCACATGGTATCAATTAGACAGATGCCCGCAGATGACTGGTCCACTAACCTATGAGCTATACCAGCTATCTGAACACAACTAGGGAACATTAAATCAGTGAATGAATGAATGAATGAATGAACGAATGAATGAATGACTAAATACCAGGTAAATGATGGAATATATGATACTAGGTGGATGTTACAAACATTTCAGAAATTCATTCAGATATAGCTTGTTTATGGATATTAGTGTATATTTTTGGCATTAGTGGATGACTTTTGCATTTTTGGCAAGAGAAAAAGATAATCATTAATATTCACTGAGACTTGTGATGTGCCAGGAGCCAGTATGCACATTTATATGCATTATCTTATTTATTCCTTCAGGTCAGGGATTGGTAATCTTTTTCTGTAAACGGTCAAATAGTAAATTTTTTTCAGCTTTGTGCGTCATAACATTTCTGTCCACTACTCAGCTCTGAAAGCCAAAGTGTAAACACATGGATTTGGCTGTGTTCCAATAAAACTTTATTTACAAAAATAGACAGCAACTGAATTTGGCCCACAAGCCATAATTCATTGAGCCCTGCTTTGTGGAATTCATGAGGTTGGTACTATTCGCATGTTCATGGAGCAAGTAGATTGAAGCATAAAGAGGTTGAGTACTTTACTGGAGATTTCAGATACTTAGGAGTGGAACTGGGAATTGAATCCAAGCAGTCTGATTCCAGAGCTAAATTCTTTAGTACTGAGTTATTTCTGGTGCTTGGCAGTAAGTTATAGACCACCCTTAGGCAGAAAATTTAAGGGCTGGGTCCTGTCTGGGAACTTGCATTGCACATACGCTATTATTGCCTTCCTATCATCACTGCCAGCATAGACCTTTACCTACATTGATCATCTGCTAGGGAAACAAAAAGTCAGAAATAAATGAAAGTTCGCCTTCGTGCTTTGAAATATCAGGAAAGGGTGGCGTGTGCTCCCACAACTCTTCATCAGAGAATTGCAGTTTCATGGTGTCTTAACTGCTCTAATTATGTGATCTCTCTACTCATCAGTTTTCCTTCCAACATGGTCACTCAAGCCAGCCCCACTTTTTATAATAAAGCCTGAGCCAATAATAGCAACAAGGGTGATGATAATTATGCAAACACCACCACATTTAATAGTACTATTCATTGGCACTCACTCTTCCAACAATCTTGAATATGATCACTCATTTAATTTTTACAGAAATCATTTTGCAGATGAAGAAACTAAGGCCTAACTGTTGAGCCAAATGGCCCAGAGTAAAATGACAGTAAGTGGCTTATCTGGAATTTGAATCCAGGCAGCCTGGCTCCAGAACCCATGATTTTAATTACTATGCTTGACAGGCTTTCAAGGAGGATTTTTAAAAGTAGTAAAAACGAAATTTGTCATTTTGGTAGGTCACCTCTGTGTAGATAGAATGGAAATTGCATTTCATGATTTATTATGGAACACCCTACTGCTTTCTTCCTCATTGCGGAGTTGTAACAATCCCTGAGTGTGAAGGCATGGGAAGCCCCCATCACCAGCCTCTTTTGCTCATTCTTGACAATGGCAACCTGTGCAGATGCCTTGCCTATATCCCCTGAGACTGTTTAGAGGAGTGATCATTTGAGTGTGAGGGATTTAGTGGGGAGGGAGAACAGATGGGGCACCTCGGGAATGCCCAGGGACATGGAGAGGGCATATTAACATTTTGAACTGGAAGCAGTTCTTGTCTCATTTTCCTAGTTCTCTACCTCAAATGTATTCTCTTCAAACTTTGGAGATGGAGCAGAGACTGTCACTGAGCCACACATATGTCCTCAGAAGTTACCACTTCCTTACATGCAGTCCAAATTCTTAGTGCCAGCAACTGTGCCTCCTTCCCTGAGAACTCTCTCTGGCCTCCAGGGTCCTTTCTGCCTAAACCTGTGGCAGGGTACAAGTGGCAGGGAGAAAAAATACTGTTTGATGATAAATACTCCAGCGCCATCACCCCTCAGGCAGAATAATTCTGAAACTGATGCAAAAAGAATTATTGCAAAGAATGATCCTATGTGATTATGGAGCTTGGAAAGTTCCAATCCATAGGGGGTGCCTTCAGGAAAGGCAGGCTGGACTCCAGCAGGAGCAAGTGCTATTTGTACTTTAAGAGCCCATGTGTCACATGATTTGGGCAGCCTGCCCTCACCACCCCACAACACTGTTTAGAGGAGGTGCTTCACCTTTCAGCCCCACCACACATGTCTAGTACCTACACAAGAACATCTGCATTACAATGATCTGTTTCCCTCTTGAGGGCGATCACTATCATTTCTTGGTGCCTACCTCCTACAGCAAATGTCTGAAATGAATTCAGTGAAAACAGTTGGTCCTTGAATCACATCATTATGTGTTTGCTTGGAAGTTAAAAGACCTAGAATATATTCATATTTTAAATGTCACAATTATCATGGACTGTCCATTATCCCCCACATAGGGCTTTTACTCAATCACGTCTTCTATGTATCTGCATTGTTTAGGACATTTTTATATGTGGAAGGATTTTTTCCACATGTTCACATGTTCCCTATCACCCTGAGGCTCTATTTTAGAGAACCCCCAATGAGCTTGTTATATTTGGGTATTTGCAAAGCAACTTTCATGAGTAAGTGTGTCATTCATGGGAACCGAGCAACATTTGCTGGTGCTAACTAAGCAGTTGGTTGCTAGCTCATTGAACCATTCACTGGAGTTCTCCATTGTAAACAGAAATAATTGCTGAAAAGTTATTTTCTAATTGGTAGACTTTTAGTTGAAACCTGAAACCTTTCAAGGCCTGGCCTGTCTATGAGTGACCCTTTTCCTGCTCCCAATTGTGTCCTTTCCCAGGAGAGAGAGCTACTTGAGCCTTAGCTTTAGGATCACCTTATCCCAGCTTTGAGACCTAATGTTACACCCTATAAATGTGAGAGGAAGACAGATACACCCTACTGCCAAGTTCTAAACCTTAATGTTCAAGTAATGAGAGGGGAAACCTGGTCCATTCTTAATGTGAACGATTTCACTGTGCATTGTTCCAGGGGAGCTAATAACAATAACAGTAGCAGCTACTATTCATCACACCCAATTTGCCAGACACTGCATTGAGATGTTTACACATATAACAGCATCTAATCTTCACAATTAGCTTGTGTGGTAGGTTCTGTGCTGCTCCATTTTAAGCAAAGAAAACTGTAATCACACAGGTAACAAATCGGTAGACATTTAAGGAATTTGAGTTTAATTCTTAGAAATTCCAATTTAAGTAAGACTTACTGTGAACCCAGCTCTAATTTTTTCTTTAATTCTGAAACTGAGTCTTTGTCTTGATAAAAATGTTGAAGATGATGCTTCTAACTTCAATTTACTGAGGCCCTACTGTGTGCCTTGTGCTATTATTTGACTAACCAAGTGATGACTCTAGGATTCAAACTCCAGGCAATCTACACCAGAACCAGGAATCTTTCCACTGCAGAAAGGACCCGTTCTCTCAAGGATTAGTCTTAATCTTGCCTTCCCCAGTTGCTCTAGTAATTCTGGCCTTGCCTAGGTATTCCAGCCATGTGACTGAAGGCTGACTTCTTCCCCTTCTCTTCCTCCACTCCCCCCACCTCTATTCCATTTCCAAATCTCAACCCACCTTCTGTCCCAGATCTGTTCTCGCTGATCATTTGACAACAACAGTTGTTTGTCTGCTGGGCTTCTCATTGCTACCTCTCTGCACCAAGCAACTAACTCTACCACCTCCTATCACCCAACCTCATAGTACCTATTCTAATTGGTCTTCTCTCTCACAAACATCTGAACTTGTCTACAACCAAAGGTAGAGGATGTCTCATTTTTTCAGGTCAAAGGAAGCCTCAACTTCTCTGGCCTACCCCCAGTTTTCAAGGTTGGAGAGCCCATTTGGGGGAACTACGAGTAGCTTTGGTTTTTAGAGCAACACATTAGTGAATAACAAATCAAGAAATGAAGACTTCCTTCAAGATCTGACTCAAATATCACTTTGGAAGTGACTGAACCTCCTTGGTACTATTTATATTTACTTCTCTTGAGGCACACAACAATTTCTATCATATTGAAGCATATTTGCATGTTACACATTGAATCTCTCCATTCTGACCACATGCCCATTAGGACACAAATGAGGATAATCATCTTTGTGATGCTTAAAAAAAACAGCAAAATGGGGAAAAACTGAATGTCTTGAGATATAATCCCCTCAATCACTCAAATGATCTTCAAGTTACTAAATTCACAAACTTTTAGGATTTGTCAAAGAAAAGCATTTTTCTCACATGTAAAATATTAATAATAAAAATCAGGTAATGGATTCGACGTCATCAACATGGCGGTGAAGGGACGCTAGTATCAACTCTCCCAAAAGACAAGCCGCCTATAAAGAGACATCAGCCAAACCCAGAGAAGATCCAGAAACGCTACATAAATCTAACACCCTCACGGGTGAGTAGAACTTGGAAAGAAACTAAAAAGACTGATCAAGGAGAAGAAAGAACCACCAGATCCCCT
>PVIJ01008262.1:0-75669 GCA_004024925.1 Scalopus aquaticus
TAAAAAAAAAAAAAAAAAAAAAGTAACCAAGCCTAATCGCTTTCCCCATAAACCCTATACTCTTAAGGACTCTTTTTCCCAGTACTCCATTTAAAAAAAGAAAGAAAAGACAAAGCCTCACTTGGAGTTTAGGCCTAAGAAAGCGTAAACTGATCATTCTTTTTTTAAACACTTGAAATACATGGATGAAGATTACATACAGCTATTTTTAAAACAGAATTAGGTTTTCAGCACTTGGAGGAAGTTCAGCAACTTCTGAAAGGATTAGTCAGCCAGCCCAACACAAACCGTTGTGCTAGGGAAGAAAATAATAAAATTGTTTCCCACTAAATAGATTCAATTTTATTTCAAACTTGCTTGGATAACAACTAGTTTAGTCCAGTCAATGTCTTATTTATCTGGTGCTCCCACTAAATGTCTAAATGCCATTGGAAATCTAGCCCCAAAATTGTACACAACACACTTTCTTTTTTAAAAAGCACTACTTTTTTTAAACCTGGAAAACAATGTCATTTCTCTAATATGTGCAGAAATGAAAATTAAGTATGTGGGGTGGGGAAGAATTCCCCCATAAATCTAGGAACATATATATCTTTGTTTTTATCATTTACCAAGACCTTACATTTCAATAAAGTGACCAGAATATTCACTTTTCTGAAAATCCTGTAAACTTCAATAAAAATGATTGCTAAAAAACACATTATTTTAAAAATCTTTTAAATGTTATGTGTTATTGATAAATTTATCAAAAAAGAATCTCCTTCTAAATTTTCTGTACTTATATTCCAAAGCAGTGCTTTCTAGAATTTCCGTATAACACTATTCTAGCTCAAAAAAGATGGCAGTTTGACTACAGATGAGCCGAGCAGCAGATGGCGCTGTAACAGCATGCCCAATCTGTTTCTCAGGAGACAATACAAACAGTACTTCTAAAAGATTTCACTAGCCTACAAAAAAAATTACAGGAAGTAAAACCAATTAGTTTCTAACTTATCTAATATTAAATAATGACTGTAAAAATACTGACAATTTGAAATATGTATGGTTATCAACTGAAATGATTTTACATATATTTTCTGTTTATGAGATTTCAAAACGATGTTTCTGAGTTTCTCTTAAAACTTAGATTCCCAAACTGAGGTGTTAATAAAAATTACAGTAATGTCTGTGGTCTCTGTGACATAATGAAGAATCTGGGTTATCCTAGTAATTTCAATAGGTTTCAATAACACGGCTAAATGTTTGGGGTTCTTTCACAGTAACTGAAATAAGAATTAATATGTTATCTTAGAGGTCTGCCTGTCATACGTTTTAATAGCAAAATAAGAATTTCACATACGCCTAGGAGCCACTTGCCTTTCCATGTTTTGAGTTGGGCAAGATTGACATTCTTTGCCTAAAAACCAAGGCAAGAAATTAGTTTTACATTCATTATACTCTTAAAATAGACCATTCTGTAGACAAAAATGTCCCTAGAAGTCAAGATTTGAAACCAGAAATAACACCAATTAACTTCACTTTCATCACAAACTTGTAAGCATTAATAGGACTTGACCAACAATGACTTGGGGTTTAGTGAATGACTTCTAGGGACATTTTTTATCTACAGAATAGCCTATTTTAAGAGTATAATGAATGTGAAACTAATTTCTTGCCTTGGTTTTTAGGAAAAGAATATCAAACAATATAGTGAGAGGAACTAAGTGAAAACCATCTATACTTGTTATTACAGTTAATCACTTTAGTAGTAGCCCACCAAACTCAAATTCTCTGAGTCAGAGTTCTCTTGCCTGAAACAGCACTAAATGTTAAAACTTCCAGATGCCTCTTTTCTGACTTTGTGTCCCAGAAGCAATGACTATCAGCAAATGCCACGCCAACTCCTAAGGAAATGGGCAAGTGGGGGTTATCCCTGGCTTAGCCTATTTTAGGCCCCCAATTCATTAGTGTTGTCAGGAGGTCAGAAATTGATTTTAAGATGTATTTTAATATATGGTTCTTCACTGTGTAAAGGCAAAGGTATCCATAATCTTAGAATAAGAGCACTAAATTTAGTGAGTTCATTTTTTTCTATTATAAAGTTGAGAGATTATTAAGACAAATTTTTCCAGTCGGCTGGCTAGACCATACTAGTGTCCTGTGACTAACAGCACCTGACTGATCTTGTGGGGGGGAAAGTGGTGACATAGGTTCTTTCATAAAGAAACTACATGCTTCCTTGTATATTCTGTGAAGTCTTCTCTTCTCAGTTGACCAGCTCTCTCTGAAGTCAGAAATTGTTTTTAAGAGGTATTTTACTATATGGTTCTTCATTCCTCTGCCTACAAGGGAACCAACCAGGCTGCCTCTCCTTCTTTTCCTTCCTTTTTCCTATAGTAAATATTACTTACCTTATGCTAGTCAGGAAAGACATGAATGAATGAGCAAATTACAAAGATTTATGAATTATGGAGGTGTAGGGGATAGGTTTCCAATGAAAAATCCATGCAACAATATTGATCATTTATTGACCATGCAACTCATGATCATTTTGCATTAAAGGTCTCCTTCATTTTTCTCATAGATTAATCAGGGGTACAGAATCTCAAGAAAACTGAACTATGCCAAAATATTAGAGAATAAAAGAATTATGAAGCATTAATCTAAGACAAATTACCTAACATAACAACAGCAGATTTCAAAATACTTAATTATCTATTTTAGATATATAAGCTCTAACTCTCTCCAATACTTTCAATCGTTTATTTTTTGTATAATTTAAAACTGTAAATAAACCATGTATTCCATAGGCTTTCAAGTTTCTTTGTATCATCTACATAGTATACAAAATTATCTCTTTAAGGCAAAATCTTAAACTATTAAGTAGAATTTTAAAATTTTTCTCAATTACTCAAATATTTCCTATTGAGTTCCTTGACCAGAAGCAAGGTGAATTTAGGAAAGCAAATGAAAACACTGAGTTCCTGACCCCAATTAGTTTTTAAAATCCTCAACCTTTAATATTTTCACAGCTTTTCAAATATTTACAATATTATAGTAGAAAGAAGAAATACTTTAGAAACAGACAAAGCAAGGTTTGAGTCTGGTTTTATTAAGGAGTAAAGATAAACAAGTTACGTATTTTCTCTGAGTACTGATCTCTTCCTCTATAAATGAGAATAATCTCATCTATCTTGAGGAGTTCTTGTAAGTATAATTAAAGTACCTAGTAGAATCCTGGAACTAAATAGAATGTATTATTTTTTCTGTTCTAAATAATCAATGTACAAACTCAGACCATTTATATTAATAATGAACGCTATCTGAAAAATTGCTATGTGAGCTATGTTACATGGATTAGGCAAATAAAAACATAAAATTTTTTAAAGTCTAGGCTAAGATAATTTCACATTATCTTATAAACAGTCATATAGCTCTAATTAAGAAAGATCAAAATCCATTTCAAAGAAGTAACATTAAGTTCTATGCACAATATGTTAAAGCTCTTCCAAAATAAGTAATCCTGTTTTTTCTCAAGCATACATGATCTAGTAACTGTTTAACACTTCCACTATATCTATCAATTTATATCCATCAAGAAACTATATCTTGAGACTGGAGAGTTTCTAGACTATAATCTCAGAAGCTCATACTGTCATAAAGGGTAGTTCTAAAAACTGAGCATTTACATATTTGAATAAGAGTAGCTGACTATGAAAGCTTTTAAAGCAATAGTTCCTGATTTGTTAAAGACAAACAAGGAAAGATCGAATCATCTTTTAAACCAAGTAAAATCATCTTTTAACCCTCCTATACAACATTCCTATAACAAAAATATTCTAACTATCTAAAAGAATTAAAATGCTTCCCTAATTGCCTTAAAAAGATTTGAATGTATGGGCCTCCCTGGTGGTGCAGCGGGTTAATAGCAGCATTGTGAGGCTGTCCAGAGCCACAGCAGCATGAGTTTGATACCCAGCCTGAGAGATTCCCACATGGCACAGCAGACCTCTCCTGCCTCGCCCACTGCTCCCCTCAGCACTGTACTTCAATCGATCCGCCTGGTCTGCTCCCCACTCTCTCTCTGGTGGATACTCTCGCCACCCCACTCCTCTGGTCTACACCCCAGCTTGTATGCATAAATAAATCTTTAAAAAAATTTTTGAATTTTGGGGAAAGGAGGGACCTTAAGATCCCTGTACCCATCCTATTCCTGACAATTTAACAAAAAGGAAACTGAAGCCAAGAGACTAAGTGAGGGATTTCTCCAAAACACATGGCTACTAAGTGGCCGAGACTGGAGTAGACAGAATTCTAGGCACATGACTTCCAACACAGTGTTCTACTTACAAAAACAAACTTCTATTTCTATTATAACAAAGGAGTGACTTAGGATGCACATCTAATACCAAAGGGAAAAATCTGATTATATGTTTCAGTTACTACTTAGTAAACTCTCAACAAATAAACTTTTAACCAATGTAAAGAAAATAACTACTGCAGGGTGATGCAAAACAAGCATGGAATGCTTTTCGCCTAGTGTCTACAAACTTTCTTGGGAATGTTAGGGCAGAAAACTACAAGGAACTAGTAGAAGACATGCTGATGCAGTATCAGAAACTTGGCTGCAATATGTCTCTAAAGATCCACTTCCTTCATTCCCATCTAGATTTCTTCCCTGAAAACTGTGGCATGGTTAGTGATGAACATGGTGAAGGTTTTCATCAAGATATCACATCAATGGAACAAAGATACCAGGGAAAATGGCCCACTACAATGCTGGCTGACTACTGCTGGACACTCCCCAGAGATGCTCCTGAACAGCTGTACAAGAGACAAGTGAAGAAATCTAAGAAGTAGTCTATGACTTGATTTTTTACAGGTATTAACCGTAGGCCTAGTACTATTGGCATGCATTTTGTGATGTAAACATCGATTTAGTGCAGATTACAAAAAAAAACTAGAGCCAAAATTAGAATTTGACCGTCATATTCGTGTTGAGCACATATAAATTGATAGGAAATGATTAATTTTATTTCAGTAACATACTTTTGTAAAAATTTGTTGACCAGTGTTACATACAAGATTAGAAAACAAGGAAGGAATCAGGGTGAAGGATATAGAGAATACAACAGAGGGGATTGTGCCCAGGTCACAAATGTAGATCAAAATTCCTAAATTGAAAACTCTACTTAAAATAGCCTGTTCTAACAAAATATGATGGTTCCTACTGAAATTTGTTTTACAATACTTAGTTAGAATAAAATTGCTCAAATCTCTTAAGTATCAAAGTAGAACTTTATTAAATGTTACCTTTAAATTTTGAACGGTTACACATAAAAAATAAGATTAAAATTTATTCTGACCATACAATCTTGCGTAAAGGCAACTTTGTGTATTTTCCTTTAACAGCATTTATTTAGCACTCAAATTAATGGTAAAGGAAAATTAAGACATACTCAGAACTATTTAACTTTACAACACATATAAACATGATTCTCATATTTTGGATTTAAATGTTAAATACATTTAGTCAATAACTATCTATAGTTAATCAGTAATTTTTGTTTCTACTTAATTTTCAATATTAGGATCATTTTTCAAAGGAAACAAGATAAAAGAAAAAAATTGAAAATGTATCTTATTTATCCCCAGCTTGTTTAAAACTTAAACCACTTTGTTATTTTTAACTTTTTGGTTATAAGCAAACATTGCATGTTTGCACCTGATTGTTTACAGTTCCTTTACAGTCCCTAGGACACTGCTCCATCTAAAGTAGTATCTACCTGTGGGGATGATCAGAACAAAAGTAGAGGGGAAATATTTCAGAATCACTGGAAGGGTTTTTCTAAACTGTACCTCACCCTGTCACAACTATAGAAAGCATTTTAGAAGTATGTTATAGACCTAATAACAAAATTGAAATCGATGGTTTAGTTAGAACAGAATTTAGAATCTATTATCCTATAAGGGCTTTAAAAAAGGATCTAAAAGATTTCTGAAGATACCTATGTTTACAAAGTTCAGGTTTCTAGCTAGACCTGTGGTACAGCAAGAAAGCAAGGACATAATTTCTATCACATCTATGCATAAGCAACATACTTTCAATGCTTACCGCCAATATTCTGAATTACTATGGTGCCTGCCACCACCACCTATAAAAGAACAAATGTATTCAGAAGATGAAAGGGGAAGTAATATAAAAAGACCAGTATTTTATTAAAATCCAATAACTTCTACTAAAAAACAGATGCAGAAGTTGAGTGAAGAAAAATTGGAAAGTCTGCCAGCCATTTGTAATACATAAAACTAATAATCATCACATAAAAAACCTTTCTTTAATAGTTCCATGGTTACTATAAAGAACACTTTTGAAAGTTTTCTTGGCAGTCATTTTTAAACAGTGAAGAGTGTTAAAAAGCTAGTAATCAGTGATATCAAAGTACAAGAGAACTGAAATTGAATCTACCTGGTTTCATGCTTGATTTTTTTACTGGTTTTACCACATTGTAGGTAGACTGAGACAGCTTGAGGTGTGTTGGGCCAATACTGTATTTCATACAGGGAAATTACATCGTCTTCTGAGTATATCAGGTTAGAATACACCAAGCCGCCAAACATCCTTGTTCCAGTGACTAGAAAAGTCTATCACAGAAAATTCTAGAGCTCTAACAGTCTCATATCCAAAAATTTAAGCAAAATGTTTCAAACTCAATAATCTGAGGTGAATTGGTAAAAGATAATGGCAGGCAGTAAAGACTGCCTGGGAAACTCCTTCCCTTTCAAAATAGGGCAACTGCTACTCAGCTCAAATCAGATGGTGGCATGCGAGAACATGATCCACTCTACTTGCATCTTCTGATTATTAAGAAAAGTCAGAAACACAATTCTTTCAAAATTTTATAATCAGTTTAATATTTAAAAAGATATGAATGAAACAAAATATGTCTAAAGACTAAGTTCAGTCTGCAGGCTTGCTGGTTTGTGATCTTTATCCATTGCTGGTTATCAGATGTAGTCAGAGGAAATGATTAAACATTCTGCTTCCACTTTGGTCTTTTGATCACTCAAATCTTGGTGGGTCTATATCCCCAATGTATATTTGAAGCTGACTAGCTATTTAGGATCATTCACTCCTAAATGGATTGGTAACATATCACCCTTCAGACCCATCTCTAGCAGGACTTCCATCAGAGGCACAGCATTTGTCTATACTGGAAATAACCTAAGTTCTGGGGACCTAGTGGCCTTAGGTTCTGCAAGGTTGGGACAAAGATAGAAAATAAAGCAAGATCCCTATGGAAATGTGGTATTTGTCACCTTTTTCCAGAAAAAAACCTTTGCATATCAACCCTTCTAAAAATCAGTGCCAAAGTATCATGGTTATTTGTGAAAATATAATTTTGAACTTTTGTACACTATATTTCATATGTATTTGTTATCTATTATCAAATATGAAATTTGGATCTCTTCTATTAATACACTGCAAAAAGAAATATCAACTTAATTATGATTATCTTTTCATTTGGGGGGGGTAAATATAAGAAATTAAGACCTAGAAAATCAATCTGTCTTTTTATCTATTTATGTCTTCATCTGAGTAAATAAATCAATCTATAGACAATTTGAAAAATCTTCCTTAAGTTCAAAACATTTCAAGACTATTTCTTCAATTTTCATGATGCTAGCTATTATGTCATATCTGTATCATACCTAGAAAGAAGAAAACAGTGAAGTTTCAACCCAACTGTAAACAGGGAGAGGAAATATAAAAAAAGCACACAAACAACAGAACAATACCTCACTTAGCAGATCGTCTGTGAACCTACCTTCGAAGAATAGGGTACATACATTAAAATGATAATGCAACTACTCTAGAGTTTTAGCTAAAGGAGACTCAACCATACATGACCTTCTTTTAGGAATGGAGGAGATACTAACATGAATAATACAGATGACACTTAATGATTATACTTAGACTCAGTTTAATTTCCAATTAAATTAACGGAAAAATTTTCCTATACAAGTAATATTTCTCTTCCATGTAAATGTAGGAAATTGATCATGATTATCCCAAACATCCTGATCTTCAGGAAAGAGAGTTGCTCCCAGAGATGATTAACCTAACATTTATCCTTAAATAAGATATTATCCATTTTGTTCAAGTTTCAATTTATTAAGTTCCAAACCATGAGGCTACACACATAGTGTGATATAAACAGCTCCTTTAGTACATTAAAAAACAAAGTTAATGTAAATAGTTTTCCCCCCTCCCATTATTTTTATTTTTTTCCTCCCAGACTCACTTCTAACTTAAGAAGTTCGTTTAGCCATCTAGAAATACAGTATCGTTTTAGATTAAAAGCAAAATAAACAAGAAAACATACAAACAACAGATTTATAAAAGAAAAGTCCTGTTTGGAGCCTAGATAAAAAATGGCTATAAATATAACAGTTCTTAGAAATAAAAGAAAAAACCACAACACTAATAATACATAGTGCCTGATTATCTGTAGAAGACATGTTTCTCCTACCTCTTAAATTAGTTTAATATGCCTATTACAAATGATTGCCCAATAAATACTACTGTTGTCTCTCTTATTCTGAGAAGGAAAAGCAGATTTAGAATCAGGAGTGCTAAGATGTAATACTGGTTTTATGTAACTGTGTACATATAGGTCCTTCCATTTCTCTGGGTTTTAAGTTCCTTCACCTATAAATGAGGGCAATGCTAGATAACCTCTTAGCACTCTTCAGCACTTAAGTGATATGATCTAAGTAACAGTTTTATAAATATTCATACTGTAATTTTAATTCTATGCTTCTTTCTTCTATCTTTATAAGGACTTAGAAAATATAATCAAAATAAATAAGGAAAACTTAAAACAGGTGTTAGCATTTTGAAAGTATTCAAGGCATCAGTCTCTTTCATTAAAGGTGAAATACTCAAACAATTAAGTGCTGGATTAAATTTATTGTTGCCTTTTATAGGAAGGCATAGAGAGACTTCTCTTTCTCTTCATGCTCCCATCATTGTCTTTCTTCATGTTAGTATCCCTTTACTCATCTGATATCTTTTTCTTATATATACTTGTCTCCTTTAACTGGAAACAGAAGGGGAAAAAATGCCTCTGGGTTTTGGACACAGCAAAAAAGAAATTACCTTTCCAGGGAATCCAAATGCAAACAGTCCAAGATCTTCATAAGATGTAACAGCTGTTAAGAGAAATTAGTTTTCATTTTTACACAAAACTATCTGTGGCTCAAGTCTTAAGAGGAAGAAAATTATTTCAATACTACAAACTTAGTATAATTTTTATGACCCAGGGCAATCAGGACTGAACACAAATAAGAGAAAATAAAATTCTTCCTAACACCCCCTAATAAAGATAATAATAAGAAAAATGTTTGACTTAATTAGGAATTTTATGTAAAGAACTCTGATAATTTTCTTTACCAAGCCTTTTAATTTTTACAACAAAGTATAATCATAATGCCTAAGATTTTCAAATTTACTTAGTAGTGGTGGTTTTCATGTTTTTCCAAATCACCAACGGGTCTTTTTATGTTTCCTTAGTGTATCTCATGTTTTGAAAGGTTTTGGTTTTCAAATGGCACATATTAATAATTACCTCTCATCTTTACTGGGCAGAAATTTCTGATCAGTACAAGGTAATCACTGTCAATACAAGATCAGTGTAATTTTGGTTACCATCTAACAACCACCTCCCTAACATTGCTCTATTTTTATGTTAATTTTCATAGGCTGAACATGGGTAAATTTGTGATTTCTCTTAGACATTCTAAAATATTGACAATAGCTCAAATATTCCCATTATTAATTTAGCAAACTCCCAGCACTTTAGAACCCTCCGTTAGAAACAACTGACTTACAGCTATTAGATGGTCAGACTAAATTTAAAGCAGAAGTGACCTCTTCAAGGGGAAACTTTTGAAGGCTTGTGGTCTGTAAGGATACAGTCATCTTGGAATAAGTAGAGTTAGCAAATCCCCAGGCTATCCAACAACTGCCCAGACTGCATTAATTCAAATGGGATAACTACTTGAGAACAATCCCACTTCTTACTACACAGTAACTGCACATACTACACTGCCCAAGTGTAACTTTTTACTACCAGTGGTTTCTGAAAACTACGTATGTAATGTTAAAGAAAGTATGAAAGTTGTATCATACTTTCAGAGACAGTTATTTTTCCAGACTACCTAGCATGATGAGAATGTGTTCATGACAGAAAAAAAATAGCCTTACCCTACAATTAGTAGGGCATACATTTTCTTTTTTCATCATAAGGAAGTATGAAATTACATTTTCATTCTACATGTTCAAGAAATACGGTCTCAGAAATGATGAAAGTTAAATAGCCCACAGTAAAACCAAATCATGCATTTGGCTCATATAGTTTCATGTTCTAACTAATGACAGCACTGGTAAAAATAAGAGTAGTAAAAAATTTGAATAATCTTATAGTTTGAAAAGTGCTTAAGTTTATAGTGCTTACACTAAAGAAAAAAAATACACTAGCAAGTAAAAAGGCTTGGTATAGCAATACACATTTCTTATTAGTCAAAGATGGCTGGCTTGTCATTTCTTAAAGCAAGTTTTAGCATATCCTTTCAAGATATACATAAGTTTCCTTTAAATTGTTACTAAATTAACAACAGCAACAACAGTAAAAAATCCCTCTAATATAAAGACAGCAGGAATGTAAAAATAAGCATTTTTAAACAATTATGATCTTACACATTATACAAAGTCACAAAAAACCCTGAAACGCTAAAAAAATGTTTTTCTTAATGAACAACAAATATTTATGCTATTTTCTTTTTGCCAAGCATATTTTTAAACTGTTAATTTTCCTTCATTATCAATCAGAAAATTTAGAAACTTTCTGGATAGCTATTTTTTAATGTATTTACATACAGTTAAACACAATGGAAAAGTATTGATAAATTTTGTTTTGAATTTGTGATATATAGTATAATTATAAGTAAGACCCTTTATGCTTTAACAATGAAAGATCTCAACAATAATCTTATTGGTAGATTTTGAATAAATTTAGCATAGAGGAGAGTTATGAAACTAAAACATGATTTTTTCTATATGAAATAACAAAAATCTTTTTCTCAAACGCATATAGTCTAAAGGGAATTTATTCACAAAAGCTAGTATTACTTTAATCAATAAATCTTTACTTGTTTAATATTACTAAACACTTGTAAGTGATAATGTTACAAAGGGGCACAATTCCATTTATCCCAAATTCTTGGCATATAAATTAAGCCAGAAAAGTCTCTACATGTTCACCTCTAACACTGAGAAGGCAATTTTGCTATATATTATGTTATATGTATGTGAACCAAGTCTCCAGAAGATCTCTGATTTGACACTATGGGGCATGAGATTAAGGACACATCATTGCTAGGTTTTAGCATTCCTCTTTGGTATTATAGTTAAATGTGCTTGTTAATTCTTAAGAAAAATTTTCCTTCCAAGAATTTAAAGCAAGGAGAATTTTTAACATTATGTACGAAGTGAATATATCACTTCATTCTTAAAATGACCTATTTCGCATCAGTTCTTAACCAGTGAACAAATTATTAATATAATACTCATCAAAATTTTAGGGTTTATTTTTAAACAACAACAAAAAGTATAGATTGCATGATAAGGAAATAACTTTCCCATTAGCAAAAATCCTAATATTGAAGGATTCAAAAAAGAATAGATATTTCAATTACTTAAATTTAAATAAGTTAAACATTTACTCTTAATTCTTAAAATTAAAGCACAACTTTATTGTTCCAGAAAATACAATCAAATAGCTTAATGAAGATAATTCTAATTGCAATTTCAGACAATAATGACATACATTTAAGCAACCTCAATACCTGCTATGATTTTCTAGTTTTATTAAAATCTCTAAATACAACAAACTTCAAAATTCAGAGTGAAAAAGGCTTAAAGATTTAAATGGAAACTGAGTATAACATTCAAATTCTAACTCTGTCTTTCAAGTCAGCATATCATTCAGTTCTGTCACTGTCATCATACTTTTTTATGACATTGCACAAATCAGAAGTACGTTTTCATGTCTGAAACATTATGAATATGAATAATGGCATCTGGATTAACATTTGGGTTTTACTAAAATATAATATGTACAGTCAACCAAATGCTTGTTCTCTACATATTCACTTGTTAATGGTCACCTCAACATATAAATAAGAACAATATTCTATTATTAGAGTAACAAAGATGCTAGTTAGCAATATAAATTGATACTGAATTTTGAGATGCAATTTAAACAATGAACTTTTAAAAATATTTAAATATTTGACTCCTAGGGGTGTGCAGCTTAGTAAACATGGATAAAATCAGAGAAATCATTATAGGCACACCTTGGAGACATTGCAGGTTTGGTCCCAGTGAAAATCACAATAAAGTGAGCCACACAAATCTTTTGGTTTCTGGGTACATATAAAAGTTAAGTTTAGATTACATTGTAGGCTTCTAACTATGCAACAGCATTAGGTCTAAAAACAATGTACATACCTGAATTCAAAAATAGGTTATTGCTAAAATATGCTAATAATCATCTCTTACTGGAAAAATGGAGCCAACAGGGTTGCCATAAAACCTCAATTTGTACAAAGTGCAGTATCCCTGAAGTGCAATAAAATGAAGAGCAATAAAACAAGCTGTGCCTATATTTGCAAACATATTCATCATGCATTATTCATATTGAAAAAGATTACTTAAATGCTCAGAAACGGGAAAATAAGTATATTATAGTAGGCATACCTGGTGGAATATACAACCATTAAAAACCATAACAATAAACTGGGGCCTCCCTGGTGTTGCAACGGGCTATCCGCAGCCACTGCAACACCAGTTTGATCTCAGGCCAGGGAGATTCCCACATGGTGCAGCAGACCTCTCTTGCCTTGCCTACTGTTCCCCTCAGCAGTGTACGTCAGTAGATCTGCCTGTACTGCTTTCCACTCTGTCTCTGGTGAATCCTCTCACCACCCCACACCTCTGGCCTACACCCCAGTTCTTGCATGAATAAATAAATAAATATTTTCTAAAAAACCATAACATAAAAATGTCAACATTAAGTGAAAAAAAACTGGATTCAAAAAATTTATTAAGAATAGAATTTTATAAAGCAAAACACACAAGTGAAATAAATTATAAATAAATGATAATGATCGTGTAGACTTTTTTCCTTTATTTTGGGGTAGGTTCAAATATTCTTTAATAACTATAATAAGATGGTGAAACTTTAAATTTAAAAACCTTATCACTTCAATAGTTACATTTCCTCCACCAAATGTCTAATAGGATTTACTTTAAGATCTCATTTATAAAATGAAAGATGCTTTGAGAGAGATCAAAATAAAATGTGATGATCAGTCACATTAATAGCACATTCCTATAAAAAAGAATAACATTAATTATGAAAATTATAAAATTAATTTAGTCTTTTACAGGAATTCATATAGCAGTACTTGGCACAATCTTCCTTAAATGAATAACTGAATGCAGTCATTAGCAATCTATTTTAGGAAATATATTTTGATATTAAAGAAATCAATGCTATGCTTTGAGGCGGCAGAAAGGCTGTAAATCATAATCAAGTAAATTGGGGGAAAATTTCTTCTTTAATGTACCAGCAAGGCATATGCTAGTGCTATTTTGGCTAGACCACGAATTTAGCCTCCACAGGAATGGTTTGGAAAGCTGCTTCCCATGAAGTAGTGGAGTATTTCCAGCTAGTTACTCCAGTGTTCTGTCTGCTTTGCATTTTTTCCTCAATGAAATAGGACAATTAATAAACTCTAGTTACAGTACAAAGACCAAGTTTCAGCAGCAGCAATATTATCTTTGGAGCTGAATTGAGGGACATGTGTTATTCAAATACAATTCAACCCTCAGAAATTTAGCCAATTGGAATGTACCCTTATTATTTTTAAATTCTTCTCTTTCTTGTATTTTTCATCACTTTCCTCTAGCCTTTTTTTCCTCCCAAGTTGCATTGTATAGGTCATTCATTTACTGGATATCTACTATACAATTGTATTACCACCTCCAATCTTTCTTAATAAGTGTTTTAAAAATAAATTTATCAACTAACTGTGACAAGATTTTAGAGGATTTGATGGAGTAGGAAAAAAACCTAAATACGAGAAAACTGGGAACACCCTCCTTTCGAATGGTACAGAGACACCTATACATTCAGGGCTCATTTCTGTTATTCCTAGGTTACAGAGCTATGATCATGCATGCATAGAGAAAATGCTGAGGTTCTAATATACTGCTTGGCTCTGCAGTGAATAATATGCCATAAATAGTATTCATTAGTTTTCAACTTTTAGACTCAGCTTATAGATAAAATATGAAAGACTTAGTTACAATTAAAAAATAGAAAGTAAATATTGATGGTCTAAGCCTGACATTGTAAGGGTATAGCAGAAAAACTGGGAAGCAGGAAGAAAAGAGGTGAAAGGAAACGAGCACTAAAATCAAATAACACAACAGAGTCAAGAGATAATGTTTCAAGTGCAAGGAACAAAAATAAGGCTTAAATATATTATTTAAAATTACAAAATAATCAATGAAAGAATTACTGACCATAAACTAATGAAAGTTAAATGGGTGAAGACAAGATTAGTGTACCCAAGCTAAATCCACACCTTTCATAATGAAGTATTAGTGGATAACATCAAAGCAGTACATAACATTAGAAGAGCACTATTTAAACTTAGGAAGGTAAACACACACAAAAAAGTTTAAAAACAAAAACCCTAAATGTTGCTACATTTGGGAAACGAAACTAGAAGTGCAAACTACTCCAAGTCATCCTTCCTAAGTGTGCACACACACCTATGCACACACATCTGTGACCATATATTACTCTTTATTTTAAAAAGAGTTAATTTAAAAATGTTTACTCCTCAGAGACTCACACCCACCTTTTTCCTCCAGTCCAATAATAAAGTTCGGCTTCAGTATAGGAAGTACTTTCTCTAATGGCCAGGCAAATGTGAATGTATCACTACTTGAGTAGAGCACACACACAATCTGGCCCAGGGTTTCTCAACTTTGCCACCACTGACATTTTTGGCCATAATTCTTTGTGGTAGGAAATGCCAGTGCATTGTGGAATGTGTAGCCACATCCCTGGCTTCTACCCACTAGATGCCAGCAGCACCTCACACCCCTTCAGTTCCGTATCTTCAGTTGTGACAAGCAGAAATGTCTAGACATTGCCCATTGCCCCTGGGAGAGAAAAACCAAGTCCATTTGAGAACTACTCATCAGCATAAAGGAAGAGAGGAGAACAGAAATTCACTGATAATGAAGTCACATAATCAGCCTACTTAATTGTGGGTCAGTTGACAACTATGCTCACTAGTCAAAACAGGAAAGAGAAGAGAATATAAATAGTTTGGATAGCTGACTATGATTCCAAACAATAAGCAATGCTCACATGAGTTCTGAGATGGAAAATAGGAATCTGCTGTTTTTCAGTTGGTCTGAGTTCTTGTGTGTTCTCACAGAAAGGGCATGTCAAAATACTGAATGGGATTCATCATGGGTCTAAAGCAATCCATATGCTTTATATGATGCCTACACCAATGCTGGGCAAAAAAAAAAAAGAAAAAAAACGACTCAGCTTTGTTGACAAATGGTATGCTAGTGTTCAAATGTTCTGTAAATGTTGAACATTCTATTTTACAAACTATTTAAGACATTTTCAAAGGTAATTTTGACTATACATAATTTTTGCCTTACATGTTGATTTTGGAACTTTCAAAATATAATCCCTCTGTAACTCTAATACATCCATCCATTCATCACCCATGAATCCAGCTTTTATTAAATACCCTCTGTGTGACAAGCACAATTTGATAGATGCTGAGAAATGGTTTGAATATACACTAAATTTTCTGGGAATACAATTACCATGTAAATCCATGTTTGGAACTTTGCCAAAACTTGTTCATCATTTAGGAAATCATATAACCAACAGCATTTACTTTGTTTTTGCTTTTACTTTATTTCACTGTATGGTATTATATTTCATATAAATAGTATGTCTCCTATGGCTGCTGTAACAAATTATCACAAACTTGGTGGCTTAAAACAACAGAAGTTATTCTCTTATATAAGGTTCTGGAGACCAGAAGTCTAAAATGTTTCACTGGGTTAACAACAAGGTGCCAGCAGGACCACACTCCCTCCCGAGGCTCTAAAGAATCCATCCTTTGCCTCTTTCTGTTTCTGGTGACAGCTGGCATGCCTTGATCTGTTACCCTATCATTCCTATCTCTGCCTCTGTGGTCACACTGCCTTCTCTTCTGTGATCTCCAACTGTGATACATGTGACTAGATTTAGAGTCAACCACTATGCTCTCCCCATATGAACACACTTAACTTAATCTCACACAGAGTACTTTTTTTTTTGCCATAAAAAGTAATCTTCACAGGCTCTAGGGATTAAAATATGGATATCTTTTGGGGAGGGTTATCAGCCCATCACAGGTGGTTCTACAGGAATTTCATTTCAGATAGTAAGGGGAGGTTGAATTTTTTCTTTTTTAAAGGTATTTCCTACCTACCTCAACTACTTATTTTTATGGTCCTACTACTGATTGATTATTACCAAAATTGCATCCCTTACTGGACAGCACAGTAGAGAGTTTCAAGAATTGGGTTGGAGTGGGAGGAGTTCAGAAAAGCAATGGCAGAGCTACAATGGAATGTCTAGAAAATTAAGGATAACAATTGATCCTTGAACTGACTGATCTAAATTAAGACATCTAATGTCATTAACACAAATGATCTCAAGGTAAAAATGGTGATGATACAGTAAGCAATGGGGATGAAGGACGAGGGAGTCAACTTCTGACCAGAAACATGCAGAGTACCAGGACTCTCATTCTCTTCTAGTGATAGTGATGTGGAGGCCAGGAGAAGAACTATTTATAGGTTTATTCCAACAGTGTAGACATTTTCCCAAAGATCACGATGAGCCAACTGTTTCTGAGATTGCACTGTCACAACACCTTACAATCCTCAAGGATTTTGTTCCATTGAGAACTTGTAGTAATAAAAACTAACACTTATCAAGATCTGGTATTTTATACACACATACATACACACACAAAGACACAGACACAATTTTTTTTCATTCTCACAACAAATCCCAGGAGGGAAGCATTATCATTACTATTTCACAGATGACAAACTAAGGCTACATAGATTAAGGTACCTTATGTGCCAAACTAGGTCCCAACAAAAGTTCTGATCCTATATAAAATCTAAAATAGCAGAATTTATTTTTTTAAGTATATATGACTTTTTCATTTTTTAAATTTTTATTCATATCTTTCACATTATTGTGTATTCCCCATAGATTACTCATCACTGCTTCACCCATGAACCATCACCATAGTCCCTTGTGCTCTTTTCTCCATTTTGAGCCCTTTCCCTCCCCCTCCCTTGCTGAATGTCTCTTTCTTATTTGATTCTCCTATATTCCTGTTATAAGTGAAACCATTCGATATTTTTCTCTTTCTTTCTGGCTTATTTCGCTAAGCATGATCCCTTCTAGCTCCATCCATGTTGCTGAGAATTGCATGTGTTTATCTTTTTTGAATGCTAAATAGTATTCCATTGTGTATATGTACCACATCGTCTTAATCCAATCGTCTATTTTTGGGCATCTGGGTTGTTTCCATATCTTAGCTATTGTGAACAATGCTACAATAAACATACGGATGCATGTATCTTTGTGGATTAATGTTTTTGTGCCCTTATGGGTAGATTCCTAGACGTGGTATTACTGGGTCATATGGAAGCTCCATTTTTAGCAATTTGAGGAACCGCCATACAGCTTTCCATAGTGGTTGGACCAGTTCGCATTCCCACCAGCAGTGTAGGAGGGTTCCTTTTTCTCCACACCCTCGCCAACATTTGTTGCTCCCTGTTTTTTTAATATGTGCCATTCTTGCTGGTATAAGGTGGTATTTCATTGTGGCTTTTATTTGCATTTCCCTAATTATGAGGGATGTTGAACATTTTTTCATGTGCCTATTGGCCATAAAATAGCAGAATTTAATGTGCAGAAATTCTTTACTTTTATAAAGATAAAATTTTCACTTCACCTTTTACTGCCAGGAAAGTTATGAAATTATTTTTTAAAGACTTCTGATAGTCTTTTCTCTGACCAATGAATCCGATCTGAGCATGATGTTCCTTAATGACAATCCCAACAAAATGAGAGGGAAAATTAGCCACATATTATCTCTAGTCTTTATAAAAGACTATCTATCTAGCTAGCTTTTTTAAAAGCCTACCTCCAGAGAGAATTTTACACTGACTGAGGAATTCAATCAACAGAAGACAGGTGCATCAGTGCATACGAAGAACCATGAACAAGTTAGTTCATAAACCAAGTAGACTACAAAAATCAAAGAAAAAGAAAAAAGAAAGAGAAATAGAGGTTTTCACTTCATATGTCCCAAATTTATAAAAAAAAAAAAACACCAAAAAACACAGTATTAGAATTTTAAAGCCAAATATCATTAAATTGAAGGAGAGCAAAAAATTTAGCATGCTTGGAAATCTTCATAAATTGAATTATTACCCCCAAATAATTGAACTTAATAGAACAAAGCATTATAGTTAATGAAGACATACTTGTCATGTAATTGATAACATTAATTTTTAGGAGAATCTATCATGAAAAATCATTAAGATGTTAACTATCATAATTAAGTAAAAATAAATTTTTTACACAAACAAGCAAAATTTCAAAAGGTCATTAAAATTCCAATCAAGTTTCAATAGGATTTAAAATAAGTGTATTTAATGCTATCATTTCTGAACTTGCAATGTTGTTATGAACAACCTGTTACTTTGAGATTAGTTTTATTGCATTGTTTCCTAGTATTTTTTATCTGACTAGCATTTTATCTGAATCAAGCTTCTTGAAAGAAGAGGCATACATTTGTAGGCTGGAAGGCAAAAGGCAATGGTACAAATTACAGCTATGAACTACAGATCCTAAGCCAGTTTGGGTTAAGAATCACCTGGAGGACTTGTTAATAACATATTCCTGAATCCTATTGCAGATTCTTGGAATTAGATTCCAGGCTTAGAAACCTGTTAATAAAAAGATATGCAAGCATGTCTGATGCATAAACAGATCACAGCAGTGGATTTAGAACTATGTTCTTACGAGTCTTAAAATTCTCAAGAAATACCTTTAGGGTATTTCAACCAGAATAATTCCATTTTTATTTATTTTATGTATTAATTCTGCTTCTTAGAGTCTGAAAACTACAAGACCACATAGAACATAGTGATCTTACCCACAGATGATTCTAGCATCATAACTGACCTCATCCAAAAACAGAAAAGACTAGACAGATAAAAAGACCAGGATGGATGGATGTATATTTGTTAATGCCAGAAGTTCTGCAATTCATATACTTTCGTTTACTACTTAAAAAGAACTTATTCACTACATGACTGAGTTGCATAATAAAGTTCCAAGTGGAAAAAACACAAATACATACATATGTATACATATACATGTCACTTAATTAAAAACCACCTTATTCTAGACTTGCAAGTAAAATATAAATCTACATCTAAGTAATTACAAAGCTTAGTGACCTTGCCTCCCACAATCTAGTTGTGTCACGCTTACTGCTCTGAATGGCAGCAGACGGGACAAGGAAGACAGATGTAAATCTGGGAAGGTGTTTTCCTTAAGGAAATGATCACCCAAGGAGAAGTATTATCAGAACATAAGGTGTGGATTCCTTCAGGTTCTTTTCCTAATCTACTCTAATCCAGGAAATTAAGTTGTGTGTTACGGACAAAGGAGTGGGTCTACATATTCTGTTCTTTTAAAATTCTCCATTTTAGTCATCCTTCCATAATGTATGCCAGTGGAAATTAGATTTGGGACATCTGATCCTATATGTAGGTATAATCTCAAGAGGCTGCTTCATCAAATGAATCAGTATAATCAGTATACACTTACCTGTCTGTATACACATACTAAGCAGGAGATGAACTGAGTAGGAAGCCAGAAAAGCAACTATCAGCAGCAGGAAACTAAAATACAAAAGGGTACATGGTCATCAACCCCCAAAAGTTTATTTTATTTTGAATGCTATTTCTTTATAAAAACAAATTTTTTTCACACTCAAAGGTTTGCAGAGACTGTCTTAGATACAGTGATCAAAAAAAGTAAGACAGTATTTTTCTCTATTTACCAAATTTTATTTAAGTGAAAATACACTGCTTTTAAAATCAAAACAAAAATTAGAAACTTCACTTGAAACAAAACCAAACTTCCCCCTACAGCAATCTTGTCTGCTGACTGCTGGTTTAGCCTTTCAATGATCTTATAACATTTCCCTCTTATGACTATATTTTTCCTATTCTGTCTTAAGTTTTAATTGTGAAATCTCATAGATTTCTCCTTTTCCCCTCCAGCCCTCCCCTTCCAATTATATGTTCTTTCCTTTCAGATCTTCATCTAACAATATTGCATTAAACTACACTTCTTAGCATCTATTAAACATACACACACTCACCAAACGAAAAATTGCAGTTCACTTTCTAATGACAATGTGAAAAATGTGCAAACAATGTAATAATTGGAGTCCCCTCACCAAAGGTATGGAAATAAACAATGAATACTCCCCTATTTATTCTCAGGATAATGGCAGGACAAACTTTTAGAAACTTGCCCCCAAAGGAGTACCTCAATAGTTAAAGAAATTCTCTCTTTTTGGTCTACTTAATAATTAATAAGGAGCAAAGTGAGAGGTAAAAGTACACTTGTCAGTAAAGTGTCACAAAATAACAGTTTGGTGTCACCTAATGTGAAGTGTGATACTCAGTGAGCACACATTCAGTGATAGATCATGACAAGTCCTATGATTGTATATTGCCTATGAGGTCACATGAAGTTTAGCAGTTCTAAAATAGTGAAAGTCTGTGAATATATTCAATATAAAATACAGTAAAAGGTTACTTAAAAGTTGGTTTGGTTTATCAAGAAATAGAAATAAAAGCAGAAAACAAATCCAAGTGAGACTCAATATATTTTAAATGCCCTAGTAAAAACATGTTTCTGACAAAACAAACCTTCATTCTATAATCTCAATGCTAGATGCTAAGGGAAGGTCCAGTGCTAAAGTATTTCAGAGTTTAATGGGGAAGCCAACTTGCAAAAAGTCATTATAATAGAATGTGTATATAAATACTATGAAAGCAGAAAAGCCAGAAATAAAAGACTGGCCTAGATAAGGAAAAAAAAAAAAAGACTACTTAACAATAGGAGGAGATGGAGAGGAATGAATAAAGTAGGTGTTTTACCTACAGTCACACAATTGCTTATTACTTATTTATAAGTAATCTGCATGACAGAAACTGATTCACTTTTTTCAGCTTGACAAATCAAATAAGAATTTTCTTACACTTATAAACAAATACAGATCAAGTTTCCTTTTTTTTATTAGCTGCACTTTTGGATAAAAAAAATACAAATTATATAGCTTCCACCCAAGCTACAGGCTAGTAACGCTATAAAAGTAACAGGAAAGTGCTAACATTGCTGAAATAAATTTCACTAGAAATTGTATAACATCAACTTCCGGAATAACGTTTCCCTGTTTCTTTGCTTCTTAGTATACCATCAAAATGAAAAATACTGGTAAAAAGCGAAAAAAATCTTACCCAAATCCAAGGATACCAGTATTAGCCATAACATAAGCTAAGGTAAGGACGCCACTTCCCATGATGGCATTCATCAAATTAAACACTGAGAAACCAAATGAAACACCTGCGGATTCCCGTCTGTGAAATTCCTGTAAGCACACAAATTTAAATGTTTGGATAAGGAAAGTTTGTCAAGAAAAGACTAAGATTAGGGAGACAGTGTCTTGCAAACCACTGGGAATTTTGTCACACTCCTTGCTCAACCAGCATTGGTTTGTTTCCTTTCTTCCCCTTTTCACCTCCATACTAAGTGGAACTCCAGGAATTTTGTTTCCTAAGAAAATCAACTCCATCAGTACAGGCCCCAGGTAGGCTTCAGGAAAAGCCATGACTGACCTTATAGCTGCAAAAGATAACGATATGATAGGAATGGGGTAGGGAAGGAGAAGAGAGCAATGGCCTCAGCAGCATGTGACCCTGAAGAATCCCTGAGTCAGCTTGGGACTGAGGTGCAAAACAATCGCTCCCCAACTGGCGGAACTGCAAAACTAATATACTTAATGAATTAAGTGCATTCATCCCAATCGGAAGGATGGTCAGGAACTCTTTGCAAAGAATGGAAACAACTTACGTTGCACTGGTCAGGAAACTACTGAAAACACCCTCCCCCAAGATATCATCTGGGAGCAAAGTCCTAAAACTTACATTTCAGGGACTTGGCCGAAAAAGCTAAGGGCCCGTTGCACAAGCTTTAGGCACAGGGAAGTGCTATGTTCGCATTACCAGACCAACAATGTACATATTACTAGGCCACATCCACTCCTTCACTGCTAAGGATTTCTATATCCTATATTAAGATGTTTATAGACCCCAGTGACTAAGTGGAGAAAAGAAAAATCTTATGACTCTTGCGAAAACTCACAAGACTGGCGGAGAAAACAGGAAGAGGAGTACGACAGTAAGAACTAGCTGCGAGTTACAGAACACTAGGGCTGCTCCTCTAGTCGGGTGCTAGCCCTACTCAGTGTTGCACCTCTTCCACCTGAGCGCGCACCTGTACTTCAGTCTTCCTTCTTTGGGCACCTTAACTGCTAACAGATTCAGGGACACCGCGGGAACACCTCCGAATCTCGGTTGCTGTCGTGGGGCGCATTCCCCAAGTATCAAGCTCCTCTCTCCCTGTGCCATCCCCTGTCCTTTCCCGGTCATAATTTGGCAGGCACCCCACAGGCCGTCAGCTCCGGGAAACCAGCCGAGCCCACTTACGTTGCTTAGCAACGGGCTTGACTCCTCCGCCTCCGCTTCTTCGGGCTGCTGAACAGAGACGTACCAGCCCACCTCAGCATCGATGATCCCCCCGGGCACCTCCATGCTGCCCGCGGGCCGAATACCAGGTCCATCTGAGAGTCACTACCTCTATCCTACGGTCTTTAGTCGCGCCAGAGGCGGAGCTGTAGGCCTGGCCCATCGGGGCTCCCGTACCGCACCAGGGCGGGGAAGAAAGTGAATGAACGAGAGACGCTCGGCCCTCAGCGGCGACCAGTAATGACGTCATCGAGGGCCAGCCCACTGCCCGGCGGCCCATTTCCGAGCTGCACGCGGGCATGAGGTGAGAGTTCTGGTCTTGGAGACAGCTGCAGAGCGACGCCGTGGATTGGGATTGTGATTTTGGTGAGGGGACGGCCGCGGTGCCGCTGATAGTTCGTAGGGACCGAGGAGGGTCGGGTGGCAGCACCCAGTCCACCCAGGGCTGTTTTCCGACGCGCGCAGCCTGAGTGCGGAAACGTCGCGAGTCACCCACCGGCATGGGTGCCGAATCTGGGGTCTGAGTATTATTGGGCGGTGAGGAATTTGTTTAATCCTTTCGAAAGCTTTCTGATAGACCTTTTAGACACATTTTGCAGGTGGGAGACCGAGACTCAGATGAAGTAATTTATTCTAGATCACACGTTTAGTTAATTGCTACACATATTTCTAACCCAGTGGAATTTCACTTGCTTTACAGGGTTGCAAGCCAGGATCCTTTCCACTTAAAATTACTTCTTTTATATTTGAGAACGCTAAGCGAATAACTGTTGTTATATTATAGGATTCTGCAAAGTCTTCAAAATACTGAAACCTAGTTACAGGCAGGACGTATAGCAGTAGACCATGGAAGCAGGTAAACAATACAGGAATATATAAAGAAAGATTACTGAGGTCGGTAAGTGCTGAGTTTTAATCCTTGCTCAACCACTTAGCTGCCAAGAGACTTTCGGTGATTCAGCCTACTTCTCAGCTTTCATTTACTGACTTACAAAATGAGGATGTGACACTACACACCTCCTGAGGGTAATGATTGTATTTAAAGCATTTGGCAGAGTATCTGACACAATAAGCGCTTTAAAAAAATAACCTAGTAAATATTCCATTGATAGCGTGACAAGTATAATGACCATTTCATTTAGAGATGGTCTTTTAACTCAAATCTCAGCCTTTCATATGTGTTGTATAGAAAATTGAGGTTGGAGATTCATTGAGTATAGGAAGGCTGATGGCTCATTAAATCCTGACCCAGCAGCAGGTGGTTGAAGGTGGAAATTTATTTACCACAAATAAATGTCATCCCTATCCTGAAAGAGTTTATTTCTCCTACATCACCAAAAGTTTTAATTACCAGCATTTATCAGTTTATTTAAAGAGAATTTACATCTTTATGCTCAGAACCTATTTACGAATATGTAAGTGAATTTGTAGTTTTACAGTATTTTTTTAAATGGGTACTTTTTTCAGGATCTTATGGAGGCCATTTGGATTCTCAAGAAGACTTCTCAAAGTGAAAAGCTGTAGAATAACTGAATCAGTATGGTTGATTCCACTAGCTTGGTCATCACTGATACAGAACCTTAGCAAAGCACCTGGTATTTTCTTGTTGGATCAAAGAAAAAGATTCTCAACCATGCCTGAAATAGAAACAAATCAAAGAGACTCTGAGTTGTTTTCACCACCCTCTGATGTGCGAGGAATGACAAAACTTGATAGAACAGCTTTCAAAAAGACCATCACCATCCCAGTGCTGAGGGTGAAAAAAGAAATAGTCAATAAATTGATGCGACTCCTTAAAAGGACAGCACTTCAGCGCCCAGGCATAAAACGTGTGATCGAAGATCCAGAAGATGAAGAAAGTAGGTTAATTATGTTGGATCCCCATAAAATGTTTACTGATAACTCCTTTGAGAAAGCAGAACTCAGTGTTTTAAAGCAGCTTAATGTCAGTCCACAGATATCTAAATATAATTTGGAACTAACTTATGAAAACTTTAAGTCAGAAGAAATCTTAAGAGCTGTGCTTCCTGAAGGTCAAGATGTGACGTCAGGATTTAGTAGAGTTGGACACATTGCCCACCTGAACCTTCGTGATCACCAACTACCTTTCAAGAATTTAATTGGTAGGTGTGTCATAATAGTATTAATTTACTATATAACAATTAGCAGGTTCTAATTTTAATTTAAAAAATTTTTTTAAATACCAGATTACAGATGCAGGGCACTATCATTTTAATCTAAGTAAAATCTTCACTTCCATACCCTCTTGAGGCCCACCCTTGGATACACATTGGAGTCATAACATACTCTAAATACCAATTCAGGCTTTTTTGTAGGCAGCATGTAAGTATAGGTTAAACTTCAGTATTTAGCTTTGGTAAAATAATTTGGTGACTCATCATGTGGGTACACAGGACTTTTTAGGCCTTTTGGCCTATGCCAAATGCAAGGTTTTATAAATCTGAGTATTTTATAGTAAAAAAAATGCAAGACTGTTTAATCATGCTTTTGTTAATTCCTCTGTATGTCAGCCACCTTTGTTTCTTAGTGCTCCTCCTCCTAGCCCTTTAGAACCAGTGCTTGTGTATGTCCTACCTTTAGCTGCAGGATTTAAGAAAAAAATAGAAAACTTTTTTATAAGAACTACTGCACTTGTTCTTACATAAATATTTAATGTTCATGCATTCTCCAGATTAATTTTTTTTTCTTAATGTAGAGTAATTGTCAGAACTTCTGGGAATTTTCAGCTTTGTCGTGTAGTATTTTGCATGGTTAGGATTTCAAAAATATGCTATTGTGCATTTCTGTTGTTTATATTGATGGGTTGATAATACCTAGTGATAACATAATATAAACACTTAAGCAGATCTTTATCTCTGGGTACAAATGTCAAATTTAGGCTGTCCTGTGAGTCACTGCCTATCCCAACCCAGAAATTCTTTTTGGCGTTCCCATTTTATAACCTGGGTCATAAAGGGGCACTCAGAGTTAAAGTGAAACATTTTCCTACAGTAATAATTTTAAAGTTTTTACTGCAGACCTTCAAAATAGGTCTTTTATACAGAAGTTTAATTTCTTATTTCACCTAACTTATGTACCTTAAAAAATGAGTTCTAATACCTGAAGCAGAACCAGATAAGAGAAATTACTTGACTGGAATTTATTGATATTATTGTATTCAAAATCAGTACCTAATTATCAGAGAATTGGACAAATTTGGTTATATTTCAGGATATTTGTATTATCAAATACTTTTTACTGAGTTATATATTGTCATCTTTCCTTATGCAATGAGATAGCATATAGAATCTTATAAATTGTTTAAATGTTGACAAAAAGTCAACTTTGATAAAAAGTTATCAAAGTCATTATTAATACACCGTGTCTGTGTATTTTATTATTTTTGTAGTTTTTCCTACTCTGGCAAATACTTGACATAAAGGAGAATGTAAGTAAATGAACATTAAGACTCTAAAGAATATGTTCATTTGAAAACATTTTGTTGACATTTATTTCCAAAATGGGGGCATGTGTTTCAAGCACACAGTACACAAACATTTGGTTTGAGGCTAATGGGGACAGGCTGATGTTTTAAGTCCATTAATTACCACAGCCCTCACATTTCTTTCCATTCTTTGCCAGTTCCCTATGGTCTGCTTTTTCTGCTTTTTGTTGTATTGGTACATTTGAAAAGACCTAGTAAAAACATAAGAAGAAAGTTGGGTATATCCAAACTCCTGAAAAATTTTTCTTTAAAAATGTACTGACAATTTTTTGTGTCTGTACTGGAGGTTATCAGACATTAACATTAGTAGTCTGTTGAAGTTTTTTGCATTCTATGTTATACATGCTAGATGCAGTTTTTTATATAAACCAATAGAAAATTCATTTCCACTTTATTTTGGAACCAATAGCTTGTATTTATTATAAATTCTCATCTCTTTTAGGCCAAGTTATGATTGACAAAAATCCAGGAATCACCTCAGCAGTAAATAAAATCAACAATATTGATAATACATATCGAAATTTCCAAATGGAAGTACTCTCTGGAGAGGAGAACATGATGACCAAGGTATAGAGTATTTTATTGTCTCCTAGTACAATGTATATCAAGATTAATGTTCAGAATCAGAATGAATTATAAAGATTAGAAATATTTATAATAGTATTGATGAGTATGTAAGAATTTGCATGTACTCTTAATGGAAGTACAAATTTGATAACAGCATTTAGGAAGAGTATCATAATATAAATGTATTGCTGTTTTGAATGGGTATATCCTTTGACCTAGCATTCCATTTATAGGAAGTTATCCCAAGGATATAATTGTAATTATGTATACTAGTTGTGTATATATAGGTTCATTATCACCATTTTTATAATAGTAAATAAACAAACAAATAAAGGAATGGAAACAACCTAAATATTCATTGATAGAGAATTGATTAATTCTGACATAATAGTAAAATGGAATACTCCATTATTAGACTAGCTCCATACTTATTAAAATAACTGTCCATTGACAAGCAAGTTGTAGAACATTATATGTAACATAATTCCATTTTAATTAACTATAAATAAGAACATGCATCAGAATATTAACAGTGGGCATGTTTTTATATGGTATTGGGACCTTTGTTACCATCTTTATGCTTTTCTACTGAGCACATATTTCTTTTATAAGAGAAATAAAACATGTAGTTCAAAGAAAATTTAAAATATGTAGGACCAGATTCCTGGTCTAAACCACTTCATTATCTTCCACTTCCAAAATCCTGTGGCAATAAACTTGTTTAAAGCCAAAAGTCTTATGATAATATGATGACCTTATGTGAAATTTTGTACCCGAGCTAAGAAACTCTCCCCATAACTTTACAAAAAATTGAACAAAGGCCATTCTTAAAATATTAGGCAAATCTTTTAAAGTAGGATTTTATAAAACACAGGAGTTTATGAAAAATAATTGTTGTAAGATTCTGGACCATAGAAACTTAAGTGACGATTTTTAAGTATCATACTTTTTCTCCTTAGTTTAGTAGTATCAAAATACTAAAATACCACTACAACCTTAAGCCCTGAGCTAAATGTTTTAAATGCAGTAAATCCTAAGGAACCTACAGACTAACGATTGTTGTTATTTTACCCTCTTTATGAAGATGAAGTAACAGCAAATGAGCAAGGTATTTGGAGCCAGGCTGTTAACCCTAGATCTCATGTATACCAGAACTCCCTGTATACCAAAACTCCACTGACTACTGCTGGTGCATAATTGTGAGATCTTGTATAGAAATAAGATTTGAATGTGAATCCTTTGGTAATTGTGCTTATATCAGCTAACACTAAGGCATAGGCTTTAGGCATAACCAGATTGAACATTATACATTTTTTCCATTTGATATTGACTCTTGGGATTAACAGGTAGCATCCCTCTCAGAGAGCATCTAAAAGCTCCGAGAAACGTCAGTAATTTTACAAAAGCCTTGCACTAGGTTTTATAAGTCAACTAAAGTTTATCCTTTGGATGTATCTTATAGTAGTATTTATGTTATAAAATAAATGTAAAGACTGAGTGTAATTTCTGTTCCAAACAGAATCACACGTCAATTTACTCTAGGAACACATACAACATTTAGGTATATTATGTACCTATATTGTGATGAGAAAGATTCCTAGAAGTGCATCTGGCTGAAAATTAATTGAAGGGAGTGAAATTGAGATATAAAAGATGGCACGAGTAAAGCCAGGATACTTAGAATGTAGCTAGGGGTTTTTGTTTGTTTGTTTTCCCTAGATCTAGTGCTTCACATTAAGAAGCTTAAAAGGCAAGCAGATTTCAGGAAAGGCATCCCAAGATATATATACCTAGAAAGACTTTTAGTTGACACAATCTAGAAATATTTTCAACTCTGAAACTTTAATAATGTGGCCAGAATATCTGATGTGGTTGAGAGGGAAAAAATATATATAGATTGGGAATTAAGGTCCATAACAGCAGAATACAGAAAATGTATCTTTATGAAATTTATAGAACTTAGAATTCTCTAGCCTTTGATTCTTCACCTGTTAAAATAAGTGGCTTAAGGTTATAGTTAAGGATATATTCTCTAACTTTAATTTTAGCTTTGTTTTCTATTTTCTGTCATGTTTATGATAGCCCCAAAAGAAATGGTTCAAAGTCTTAATTTTGTTTAGGACTAAGCTTCACTGTATATATTTAATTAATCCATGAAAACTCAAACTTAAGAAGAGGGCAATGATTTGTTCTACACACTGGCTTTGACTTGTGGATGTGAAACTTACAAAGTCTAAAAACAGCAAAATACCTCAAAATTAAATGACACATAACACATCTATATATCATGCCTCTCTCTTACAAACTGAACTCTAAAGGAGGGAGGCTTATTTGTTGTAGACTTAGCTCTCAACTTAGCACGTGGTTAGTACTCATAACTACATGAAGTTATGTGTAGTGTGTTGTTTCAAATTAGTTTTTTCCACTCTCTGCTAGATAAGAGAAATATTTTTTCATATAGGCCAATAAAACCGATCTGAAAAATTCTTAATGTTTTTGGGAACCACTTATGGCCCTTTAGAGTGAGGAGAACCTTTTGACCTCAAAGAAACGACTTTTCTCATAAAAAAAGTATAATGCGAGACCCTAACTAGCCTCAAGATAATATAAACACCAGAATTCTGATGAAATGTTTTAATGCCCAGTTGTTTGCTTTCAATAGTAGTAAATTTAAATGTGGGTGGGTGGGTGGGTGGGTGGGTATACCCTTCCAATATCAGTGGGTAGGATTTAAAACTAATCAGATTAACAAAAATGCATATTATTTTTTTCAGGTTCGAGAAAACAACTACACCTATGAATTTGATTTTTCAAAAGTCTACTGGAATCCTCGTCTCTCTACAGAACACAGCCGTATCACAGAACTTCTCAAACCTGGGGATGTCCTCTTTGATGTTTTTGCTGGGGTTGGGCCGTTTGCCATTCCAGTAGCAAAGAAAAACTGTACTGTGTTTGCCAATGATCTCAATCCTGAATCCCATAAATGGCTATTGCACAATTGTAAATTAAATAAAGTAGATCAAAAGGTAAAGGTCTTTAACTTGGATGGGAAAGACTTCCTGCAAGGACCAGTCAGAAAAGAGTTAATGCAGCAGCTGGGGCCACTGTCAAAAGAAAGAAAACACTCTGTGCATGTTGTCATGAATTTGCCAGCAAAGGCTATGGAGTTTCTCACTGCTTTCAAATTGCTTTTAGATGGACAGCCATGTAGCCCTGAGTTCCTTCCCATAGTGCACTGTTACAGCTTTTCTAAAGATGCTAATCCTGCTAAGGATGTTGAGCAACGAGCTGGAGCTGCATTGGGCATTTCATTGGAGGGATGCAGTTCAGTTCACTTAGTAAGAAATGTGGCCCCTAACAAGGAGATGGTATGCATCACCTTTCAGATTCCTGCTGCTGTTCTGTATAAGAACCAGCCCTTAAGCCTAGGTAAGTTATAACTGGGAAATTAAATGTCAACTCTGATATCTTTCACATTTTTTAGGCTATATATATATTTTATGTTTTGTATTAAAGTTGTATTTAAGTATTTGTATTAAAGTTGGGTTAGAGTAAATAAACATTCTAATTAGGTATTTCAGTTTATGATCTCTTGCCATTCATTTGTGATCCAATTTTATCAATGTTCAGTTTAGTAGACTATTTCATTAAAATAATAAACAAGTCTAAATTGAACATATTAAAAATCTTTAAAATCCCCATATTGCTGTTAAGTATTTTCAAATGTTAAGTGTTTTACCTAATAAGGTTTTCTGCATTTGTTACAGAGACTCTTGAAGATCCACCTGTTAAACGCCAGAGGACTGATTAAGCCTTTTCAGAAGAAAAAAACACAAATTGCCTAATTGGAAATGTTTTCTCCATCTCCCCACTAGACTTTCATGTAGTTAAATATAGTTTGTATAATTTCAAAAGATTTTAGCATTTAGCTACTTCAGTATTAAACCCCCTTTTTTTGCCCTTGTTCTCTCACAATTTGAGGATTATTAACTGAATTCTGCTAATATATTGAAATTATAATTTTATAAATTATATCTAATATTTTGTGAAAGATTGAAATACTGCCTATTATTTGGGAAAATAATTTTTGAAGGCAGGATAATTGCATACTAAAAAGTAGGAAAGTTTAAAATATTATTTTGCTATTATCCTTAATTGAAGAATGTAACTATAGTTTATATAACTACCCCTACACCACCACTATAAATAATAAAAAATGAGATTATTTAGGACAGAGACAGCAGATTATGTCCAGCAGGAAATCTGGCCCACTCGTTTTTTTGTATGGCAGGTAAGCTGAGGTTGGTTATCACATTTGTAAGTGATTGAAAAGAATCAAGAGTAACATTTTGACATGAAAATTATATGAATTTTTAACTTCAGTGTCCATAAATAAAGTTTTACTGGAATACACCATGCTTTTTTGTTTACATACTGTCGGCTGTTTTCATGGTTAACAGGATTGAGTAGATGTAATCAGGCTGAATATGATTCACATAACTTGACACTGCTGCTCAGCACACTGCAAATTCATAGTAAGAACAGTTACAACTCAATAGCATTTTGATACTGCGTATATAGTAAGCTATAACATCTGATTTGATTACCAGTGTATATACATCCTGTCAAAACAAAAGCTGACTTCTCAAATTGTGCTTTTATGACACAGTGTAGTGTGAATTATTTTACACTGAATTAGATGACAAACATCTAGAATTGAGCTAAAACAATGTGTTGACCTTAGCAAATGACACACTCACCATATAGTATTCCCAACAGGCAAGCAACTGTCAGAAAGATTAGAAGGTTTAGCATGGAAATATCTCAGAATTCTTAACAAAATAAAAAATGAAAATGAGGCTGCAATCAAAATTCTCCAAGTGATTCTTGTTAGCAAGCAAGGAAAGCCACTTGCTGATAGTGAGTTGTGTTTGCTGCCACCGAAGAAATACATCCAGAAAAATTAAACTTGTTTAATAAGACTATTAATCTTTTGGAAAGAAGTTTCTTAAAGGATTAATGACACTGGGAATAATACCAAGTCAATTAAAAAGGTACATAAGTTCAACCAGTTCTTCAACTCTTGATGTATTGATCTTGTTAAAATTGCCCACTTTTTTTTTATTGTTATTTATATTTTTACATTGTGTATTCCCCTTGGGTAACCCAGCCCTGATTCACCCATGACCCATCACCATAGTTCTTGTGCTCTTTTCTACCCCATTTTGAGCCCTTATCCTCCCCCACCCCCCATTGAGTATCTCTCTCCTATTTGGTTTCCCTATAGTCCTGTTATAAGTGAAACCATTCGATATTTTTCTCTCTTTCTGGCTTACTTCGCTAAGCATGATCCCTTCTAGTTCCATCCATGTTGCTGCAAATTGCATGTGTTTATCTTTTTTGAATGCTGAGTAGTATTCCACTGCGTGTATGTACCACATCTTGATCCAATCATCTTATTTTTGGACATCTAGGTTCTTTTCATACCTTAGCTATTGTAAACAGTGCTGCAATAAACATATGGGTGTATGTATCCTTTTGGATTAGTGTTTTTGTGTTCTTTGGGTAGATTCCCAAAAGTGGTATTGCAGAGTCGTATGGAAGCTCCATTTTTAGCAAAAACTGCCCACTCATTCATTTGAAGCATCAATACTGAGTTTGAGTTTCTGAAGAATTAGCTTCTAAATACTTTGCATGGAACCATCTCCGGTGAATATTTTCAAAGAAGTTGCGAAAACCTAATTCTTTACAACCTGAAGTAGAATCTGCTGTTACCATGTTGGTGGTAAAGTGTGAAATACAAAGACTCAAATTTACAGAGCTTGTGAAATTGTAAGATGTTTAGAACCTCTGTTCTATATTATGATTTCCATTACACAAATTGCTGTATTTTCTGAGTTTAGCACTTTTGGGTTCTTGGGGCAAATGCAAGGGAAATTTTATTTTGGAGTTCACTTACCTGCAGTTGAGGAGCTTCCACCTAATTGTCGATTGAAAGTGATTAATAAGCTAAGTAATGACATACTAAAAGGCAAATATAACGATTAAGAACCTACTAGGATTTTACAAATGCCTTTCCAAGTGATGAATATGTGTAGTTAAAAAAATTATGTTCCTGGATTGTTACCAGTGTTTGGCTGTATCTGTATGAAGAGACATTTTTAAAAATATGTATAAAATCTCATTACAAATAACCATTAACAGGTGGTTAATAACAATTCATTTTGTAATTCCTCAACTAAAAGATATTATTCCCAAAAAGGCATTACAAAGAAATGTACTCTATTTTGAAGTTTAATTTTAAAAAGTGCCAATTTGTTTTTTTGTTATGTAACTGCCTACATGTTCTCAGTTTTGTCTTAGTAATATTTAATGTCTGGCTCTACAGAAAAAGTTCAAGAATGCATCTAACCTAAATCATTAATCAAAACCAGGCAGGTCATATAAACAGATGAAAGCAATAAATAGAAGTATAGGGTGGAAATGAATTGGAACCCCCATTTCTTATCTAAAGGTGCAAAATCAAGCTGCTTTGGAACTCAACCCAACCCATCCTCTACAAGGCCTGGAGGCTAATTCAGTCAGGAGCTTCTAGTTTGAGACTTCTAATTTTCTTTCCCCACCTCTTCTCTGAGTAGTATGTTGTTCAGGGGTCAGCAAACTTTCTGAAAAGGGCAGGATATTACACTATGCAGGCCATGAGGTCACTGTTGTTTCTCAACTCTGCTATAATAGCCCCAAAGCTGCCACAGACAATACACATGCCAACACCATACTCCAGGTGTTCATCATCAGGCATGCATATCCTGAGCTCACAGTCCCAAGCATCTCCTACATTCAAGGCCACAGGTGACAACCACAGAGGCCAGTGGCGCAAAAGCCTGACTACCACCCTACAAAGCATATTCCAGCTTAACGTAACTACAAATCTTGTTTCACATAACTTTCTACCCAAAAAACTAACATTTATTGTAATGGAGACCTGATAGAAAATCCTTTAATTTCCTTGAGAAGCTATGTCTCATATCCAGCAGTCTATGTAACTGATCGATACAAGATCGAGATGCTGCAAATATCCATTCTATCCAGATCCAAACTCTATGCAAAATCTTAGATATACAAAAAGCCTTTGAAGTTTCAACAAGAACTACATAAGAGTCTGCAATTTACACACAGGGAAATTTTATTTTAAAAGTATCCATTCCAGTCTCCACGTCATCATAAAATAAGTTCAAATTTCTGTGAAAGTTCCCATTTATGTATTAAATTTTATTAACTTACTTTGAATTTATCATTAAAGCAGGTTAATACTCTGCTCTGGTTTATCCGAAGTGTGGCTCACAGCTAGGAACTATAACACCTTGATGAAAGTTCGTCTCACTTTCCCTACTCAAAACAGGCAGAGTCCTTAATATTGAGTGACATTATCACCGGTCAGGTTGTGCTTGCCACAACCTGCTGGTAGAAGGAAATATATCCACTTGTCTGGACTAGTATTAAGAAACATTGCAGGGATGAGGGTAGGGGAGGGGGAGGAGCATTTTATGAGAAGAAATAATAGACTTGGATATTAACAGTAAATGTCATTTTCAAAACGGCATTTTAAGATATGCTCAAGTGAAACACTGATATGAAGACCCCACAAAACTTAATATAAAGTCTAGCTTCATTTTTAAGGAGATTTTTAACAAGTCCCTCAACCCCAAACACACAAAGGTGAATTATTCATATCTACCATCAGATGAAGCTTCTCAGAAAAATATAGGTAAAAAATAAATCTTTCCACAAATATTTATCCATTATATTACTCAGCTTAGTTCTGAAATTTTCTCTTTATAAATACTTTAACACAGCTGCTTGTGGTAATGCTGTTGTTATGCAGCTGCATATGGCTATAATTTTATAAGTCTGTTTTATTTTTGCTCACTCCCTGGTTCGGCTCCAAGGTCCAAAGCTCATAAAGGAGAAATAAAGGTTAACTGGGCTGCCAGAAAAGTCCACTGAATGCATCCTGTAGTGCTCTGTGACAAGCCAGAGAAGAAGTATAGCCTCCAGCAAGGTCTTGTGGAGAGGCAGCTCTGACATGGTTTAAATACCTGAAACAAAACAAAAGTATAACATTGATATAAAAGTACATATAAAATTGGTAACATTTTAAAGGCAATAGTAAAACTGATTCAAATTTTAAAGAGGAATTCTGATTAAAATGTCCAGACTTTATAAATGGATTATTACCTCTTAAAAGAAAACACAGCAAATGTATGTAGAATGCGTACACTAGTACTAAGTTATAAAGCAAATTACATTTAGATCTAAAAGCAGCTCTGAATGAGGCTTCAAAAATAATACTAGCTATTAAAATAGTCACTGTTCCCAATTTTCAGAACTAAACTGTTTTGGTGACCATTGTTTGGATACTTAACTGCCTGACATACTCTTAATAAATGAATACACAGTACCTATACTATTGTAGTACTGATATTTTTACACAACTATATTTTGAAATAAACACCTAAATAAATGGAACAGGGAAAAGAACATACTTCAATATTATAAAAATATATTGTCTCCTTCCTTGCAGGAAAAAGAAACTATAGAGAATTACAAGTTCAAGAAAAATCTCTGAGACTGAGACTTAGTTCAAAAGAATGTCCCAATTGGTGGGACACAGAAGAGCCTTTTGAACCAATTTCAAAAGACAATGTAACAGACACTAGTTTTCTTCAATCATACACATTACTTAGCAATTAAAACTTTCTACCTTGACAAAAGTAGACAAAAAAGCCTGAAAAACAGGACAATTCAAGCCAGAGAGGGGCAGCTTGTTAGCATGACTACCAGGACTGCTGAAAAGCAAATACTTCCAGCATTGCTTTAATGCCTAGTTTAAGAAACCACATTGTTTCTTCAGCCCTCAGGAAGTAAAGGAGCTTCACCCGCCTGCCTTTGGGTATAGCAAATGAATAAATCAGGTACCAGAACATTTTAATAACTTGGAAACTTTTCTACTCATTCATTCAAACTTCCTGTGTGTCAGAGTCTTGATGCATGAGCAACTTATTATTTCTAACATAATAACAAGTCTGTTTTTCATTTGTATCCATGTTTAATAAGCTTGTGTGATTAAAAAATATATGGCAATATAAGAAGCCAAATAGAAACAGTGGTCAAAGTAAGACACAGCTTAAGCTCCTGGAATAGGCTATAATTTATTCACATTGCCACAAATCAAGGTGTTAACTCAATTCTTGCTTCTCTGCCAAGGGTGAAAGGGGAGAGTAGAAGGAGAAAGGAAATTAGTATTTACTGAGCAATGATATCCAAACATTTTTGATCGTATATTTATTTTAGCAGTGAAAAGTTTTGAGCATAAAACTCCAAAATCTGTATACAGGTTTATAAATTCTATCCACATAGTATTAATATGTAATACACTATTACTTTACATATAATTATATATAGCAATGTGGTAAAGCATGTTATTTTATGTGTGTGTGCATATATGTACATATAGATACATATACACAAATGCTTACAGGATGCAATTTAAAAATATTTAAATGAAAGTTGTAATATGTTTTCTCCCTATAGCCAAGTTACATACACTGGTGAGATGCATTTCACTTTGGACACCCCTGTTATTAAACAGTCATTGTCAAATTCTTGATACAACCTTAGATCCCATAGAATCTGAAAATAGGGGTTTACTAAACCTACCACATAGCCATAAATGCATCCACTTATTACCTCCAAGGACAGAATAAAGTGTCAACTGTTAAGATGTGATGTATGAAAAAATGAGGTGTTAAATCACCTCAGACCATCAAAAAATCAGTTGGGAATAACAAAGTCAATTTCTCTTTACTGGGAGCTCAGAAAGTATCGCAAAAATAATAAGTAATGTTTTTAAAGGTATCTTGGAAATAAAATGTTCCATTCCTAGTACAAGTGTCCAGATAATTTTGATCCATATCCTAGTTAATATGTAACTTCTTTTTCCCCTTTCATCAGACCCTAAAGAGAAAATCAGTCTTAGATCCAATGGCTACTCACTCATGGCAAAATTCAAGTACCACAATAGAACTCTATACCTTAAGAAGAAACCAACTATTATAAATGAGAATTGGTCTTCCTAGCCTAAAACAAACCACTGTGCAACTAGTTGTTTTGATTCAGCACATTTTGGTACAACTTGCTTCTGGGAAAATTGAGTCATACCATCTCTGGCTTGGCAATTCAAGCATAAACTTGCAGTGTACATACAATTTTTTATATGTTATCCTGAGAAACGTGAAACAGCTGCACTGCTGGCAAGAAAACACAAGACCACCAGTAAAATATCCAAAACAGTTGCATCTTTTAATTTATGACTGTACTGTTTCCACAAAGAGTATATAAAACAGTTCAATGTTTTATAGGTAAAATGTAATAAAGAGTCATACTCACTGATGCCAAAAATGTGTAAAAAAAAGTTTATTTAAAATGATTAATTAATGTTTGAAAATAGTATTTCTTGAATAGTCATAATCCAGAGCAATGAGCAAATGTTTTAAAAATTGAGTTATTAATACTAAGTTGTAGAGTCTCACTGCCAAAATGAAGTCAATTAAAATTTCTTTGTATAGCATTGAAGAAAATGCATTTCCCTTCTAGCAATCATTTTCCCTAAACATGTGTGTGAGTGTGATTCTTTAAAGAGACCTGTTTGTTTACACTGCTGTTTTTGATCTCTAGGACTGCACAAAACAGTTACTATTAAATACTTTAACTTATTCCCACCATGGCAACATGCATTAATTCCAATTTAAAAAAAAAAACATAGTTCATTCTTGTTATTCCACTATAAGCTTTTATTTTCTAGACATTTTAACTTAATGTTCTTAAATCCTTCAATTATTATAGTATACCAAAATATTTTAAAGGATCTATTACATTAAAATCACACAATGAGAATTTAGTGTTTTTCCGATTTTTTCATATCAATCCACATCTGTGTTGTTTTAATTCTTTTATGACCATTACAAGTACATCACTGAATAGGTTTCCTGGGGTTCTGGTATAGGTCAGTACCATCTCAGGTACCCCTTTATAAAACAGATGAGGAAGAAGTCTTAGCCAAATTTATTTCCAAAAGTCAAGCTCAAGTTAGATTTTGGAGCCTGAAGGTAATTGCTCTATTTAGCCAATCCGAGGACAGATTTCTGTTTTTCATGGATTTATTTTAAATATCTATAAATCTTATAAGCAAAAACCAAGCAAGAAAAAAAAAAGGTGTATTTTGATACCTATACCATATTTTTACTGAAAGCAGACTAAACTCAAAGATGTAAAAATCAGACTGTTGATTATTTTCTTAATAAGGTTTTTAAAAAGCATGTTTTCAAAAGCTATCTGAGATAATTCCTAAACAAAGAACATCTTATGCCCTAATTTATATTCTCTCTAAAGTTGTCTTCCTTTTCCATTACCCATCAAAATCCCTTTCAAACAAACTTTGGAGAGGGGGAGGAAAAGGATCCTGAGAGGAAAGAGGATTAAGTACTAAAAAACTACACTTGACAATCTGTTCCCAAACTCTGATTTCCTACACTATCATTTTTTTCTGTTACATTTAGCAGCATTTGTTCTCAAAGAAGGTGGTATAACTAACACTGAGCTTTAGAGATTTCATTTTCTCAGTTCTTTAACATAAGAGAGTTCCTCTGAGGGTACTCTTTTACTATCTCCCTTACTTTAAAAGTCCCATATTGACCATCTGGCTGAAGTCTTTGACTCAGCTCATTTTAGTGCTATTCAACAATGCTTTGAGTTCTCAGCTAGGGGCAGAGGGCAAGGTCTGTCACTCAAAACCATTAGATAGCACTCTTCCCCTCCAGTCACAACCTGCTCATGATAACCCTTAAAACCCTTAACTCCAAAAAAATCAAAGGCTTTCAGAATTTAGATCGAAATGGAAATGTGAAGTTCATATTAGTTTCCTCCACCTCATATTATGAAACACTGTGGAGAGTTAAACCACCACCAACTTCCATAGAGTTAAAAATCTGAACTGGTTCAAACTAAAAAAGGGAGGGAACTTTAGAAAACAAGACTCTTTTAATAAGATGGTCAATTTTTTTAAGTCTGCATTTAATGTGTCCATGCATTAAACAGACCAGTTTCAAATAGTTCTGCCTCCCAATTTACAAAAGTCAAATCTAAGTGCCATTAAGAGATCATCCAGCTGATCTCAGCTGTCAACACCAACAGCTCTTATAGGAAATTTCTGTCAAGCTATGAACGATTTACATTAACTACCTGAAGTCTATCTTAATAAGATTTAAAAACAGAGCAATAGCCTGTTCAGACAATTATCACTAAAAAGCAGAAATCTAAAAACTGAGATTAGTGGTCAGGTATCTTAACCTAGTCACAATGTCAGAATAATAAATAAACTCTACAAATGGGAATGGATGGCCATATATAAAAGGGAAAAGCTTACAAATCAGACTACTGTCCAAAATTCAGAGGGGAGTTTTGTTATAAAATCACAGGTTTCATGAACTCCAACCAACAATATGACAAACTTCCACAATCATGATGTTAATCTTCACTTTATTATCTAGCCAGCAAGTGAGAATACAACTTTTATACACTAATTTTATTAAATCTGATTTTAAATTTATACTAACACACTGGGAATTGAATTCACAATTTTTCCAGACATTTAGAACATCCCAAAGCTAAAATTCAGATTTGGACATTAAAAGTCACATGGTGCCCAATGGTCTAACTAAACAGACTGCTCAGATAAGGCTTTCTAGATATAACTTAAGAAAACTGTGCAATTTATTGTTATAAAGAACACACAGGAATTTAGAACATAGTAGTTATTACTGAAAGTTAATATTAACTACATAATGAAAAAAAAAACTTCCTTGATTTGAATGTGAACTATTGAACACATAGAATATACAGCTACTTCAGTGTAATATAGTCCATGGACAATATTATAGTTCTGGGTCTCTTAACTGATAGATCCTTAAGGATAGACTCTACCTATTTAATACAGACAAATACAGGAATATGCAGGTACTGTGAGACTAACTCAAAAAGAGACATGAAAAGAGATAATAAATAATAGCCAATTGATTAAAATATTTTTCATAAATCTTAAATAAATCAGATGATGTTTCTCTCAACAACAGATGATTATGTTTAGCTAATTTCAGTATTGCTCTTACGTGCTTAAATGAAATTAGTGAAATGGTATGAATAATGCTTCTTCTTACTGATTATTAAAGCATAATACCCATCCCTGTAAATTTATTCAAGATAATAACTAGGGGAGAAGGGGAAGATAAGTTTCTTGAAAAATCTAAAAATAACAAATCATATTAGCCATGTAAAAATAACAAATCATACACAGATTCTGTCCATGACAGTGAGGATAAGTTCACTTTTGTGGAAAAACATTACATATTATAAAAATAAATATCCCAGCTTCTGAATTTTTTAAGGTTCTAGATAGATCTAGTGCCCACATCTGTCTTGCCTAATATAATTTTTGACTATGAATTCAATGTTAGTAATGTGTGCAGGACTTTTATCATATCTTTACAAAGGCTGGATAAGTAACTTTTCTCCAAAGATGGGTAGGATAGACTTTTAAAATAGTGAAATTCATTTGTATTCACTCATTCTTTCAAAAATTAAAAAAAAAAAAATTTACGAAGTGGCTACTATGTGCCAGGTATTGAAGCAACCCTAAGAATAAAGCACAGCAAAGACTCCACATTCATTAACCTTACAATTCAGCAGAGAAGAAAGATGTTAAATAATGAATCTTCTGAAAAAGTCAGGGTTCTGTGGGTGTTATTAAAAAAGGACCCCAACATGAAGTTTAGAAAAAATAACTATCTCATTGAACAGCTAAGCTATAGAATATCTATAGATGGAGGAAAAAAACAGTAAATTGTGGAGAAAACACACAGAATTTAGCAGAACTAAAAAGATGGCAAATGTGAAAACACCACTAAAGGAGATATTTCAGCAAGAAGAAAAGTAAGCTATAACAAGTGGAGCATGATAGAAGGAACAGAGAGGATCCAAAACACCATCACCACCACTGGTAACAAAAATAGCAAGGAAAACAGAAGGTGAAGTTGGGGTTCAACTTTCTAAGGCACATGTTTGGTTCAAAAGGAAGAGAGGTATTACTTTAGACTTTTGAAAATAACATTTGTTAACTCTGGAAGGCAGATTCATATTTGTTATATTACTCTAATTCTCTGTTTGAAATATTTAACATTCTCACATGCCACCTCTGTTAGATTGTCCAAGTAGAATTACTTCTTTCTTCCTCCCAATTCTTACAACATGCTCCCTTTCTTACAGGTATCATAGCTATTTATAAATGTTATCCATTTCCTGGTAGATAAGTTCTTCAAGAACAAGATAAATACCAACTTACTACACATCATTTAAAAAAAATCATCCCATCTTCTAAACAGGGAGTACATAATTATAAAAATTAAATCAATATTCTGCTTAGTTATGATACAGATCTAAAGAATGGCCATTATATTATGGCAACTAGAACTACAGAGAATCTGGTAAGAGTTATCACTGCAAATTATGAAACCATGCAAAAATATCTGTTTAGAAGACAGACTGCACATCAGTCACTGAGAATGTCAAGACTTCCAGGAAATTAGAAGATGTCTATAATAATGACAGAAAGATGAGATGTAATGTATAGTTTAAAATAACTTAAAATATAAATATTTGTATGTTCTTAAATGTATATGTTTGAAAGTTGCTTTGAAATTTTAATTCAGCTTTGTCTCATATGCTGAACTCTTTGTTAAGCAATTTTAGACTCAAAGACACATATGGTAATGGAATATAGCTATGAATACAAAGAAAAACAAGAAATTCAAACTGAACTGGCTACACCCAAAGCTAGATACTTTGTAAAGATATTTATTTTTCCATTCAAAACACCTTCTGAAAGGCTCAATTTCATATACTGGAATCTGAATCATAACAATAACTTAGGCAAATCTCTAACGCAAACAATAACAAGCAAAGACAAAGTCAAGTGGATAAAATAAGTGATGATTTCTCCTAATTATGGAAAATTTTATTTCCCAGCAAGTAAAAACAGGTTCATAAAAATGTCTACTCAAGGGACCAGTGACTATAAGCAATAAAAACTGACAAAGTTCCAAGAGTTCTGGCTTAATGCATAACAATTTTGAGTTTTTAAGAAGCATTTTTAATATTTAAGCCCACAGAAAACTTGCACTCTGCTCCAAAGGCAAAACCACAGCATCACTTTGGGGGAAAAAAATAATCTATGCCCATTACCATAAATAATGTGCTAATGCAATCAATTTTACCAAAAATGATGCTTTTCTGGAATAGAATGCTCTAATAAACTAGTCAGTTAGTTGGTTAAATATCAGTCAGACCAAAAACTTCATGTGTTAAGAAAATATTTTCCTCTTATTTAAAAAATTATAGCAGTATTTTTAGTATTCTGTTTTAGTTCCAGACTACATTTTTGGCAATGTGTTATGACTCTGCATATGCCGGTATAATATTTTAAATAAAAACACATTCTAATCAGTAACATATGACTTGTTTTGAAAATCATAAGTTTTTAAAGTTTAATTTTACAGAACCTGCTTCAATGGATTAAAAAAGTTCTTTACAGTTAAAAACCTAAATTTCTTATTTCATACTTTAAAAGGTTAAAAGAGAAAAGCTCTAGTGTTTTCTTGAATTCTACCTTTTCAGGGAAAAATTATTTCCACCTGTCACTCCAAAGTTCATAAAATAAGTTTTCTTATCTTTAGATCATGCTATGGGGTGAACCTGGCAAAATGAGTCAACAAAAAATAAAAAGAAGCAAAATCCCATCAAAGATTATTCTTGAAATATTTTGTTCCTAACTGACCTCCATTTGTAAAAACTAAATGTTTTATGGAACTAGAGCTAGGACAATTTTACTTGAATGATATAAAGTAAATTGCAAAGGCATAAAATCTCATCTTTCAAAGACATACTTAAAATTAATCCTACATGCGGTTACTGAAAATAAATTTTACATTTTATAAAATAAATTAGAAAAATAGTGGGTAAAGACAGTATAGACAAAACAGTGGGGGAAATAACACAGAATCCTAAAAGTGGAAGGGAACATTACAAATCATTATTCTGCAGTTTCATTAACAGATAAAGCAACTGACACCCAGGAAAGTTAACATTTTTTTATCTTCTTAGGAAGAGTCCATATATTCGATGAACAGCATATTTGAACATTTACTATGTACTGGTATTGTGATAAGTGCTGGATAAGAAGACAGACTCCATTTCGAAGGAACTCAAAGTCCAGTATGAAGACAGAAATGAAAATAAACAATTCTTAAAGAGAACAGGAAATCTGGAGAAGTCAGGAGAGTGTTTGCAGAAAGCATAATGACAGAGTTGGTATATGAAGAAAGGATGATAATTTCCCAGGTGATAAAGAGGCAAGGAGGATTTTCTAGAAAGAGGAGTATATAAAATGGCTGGAGATCTAAGTGAACACGGTGTTTCTAAGTGTCAAATTTAAAGGACCTTGCATACCTTGAATATTTTTAAAAATATATAATGGGAACCCATTAAAAATGTTAGTAGGTAAGTAATGCAATCTGACCTAAATTTTACCTCTCTATGAAAGACAGTTTGGAGAAAGAGAGGGTGAAATGGGAAGAAAAGTAAATGATTATGAGCACCACTAGGGTTATGACTCTCAGGAACTTAGTTGTCTGATTATATGCAAGATAAAAGAAGAAATCATTAACAACTCCCTATTTTGGGCATAGAAGACATAGGAAGTTTTACCACAACAAGATGTGTAATAGTTGGAATAGATTTCACAAAGAAGGTAACTTCCATTTAGATATAAGGAACTGAAATAATTATCAGACACATAGGTAGAAAGATAGAAATGTCCAGGATCCTGTTAGAAATCTGCACTCAAATCAAAGAAAATGAACACAAGTTCACTGGATGTAATATAAATAGCAGGCCTTTTTAGTTGTCTTTCCAAAAATCCTTGGGTGCTCAGTAGCGCCTTCAAAGCATCATGAAGGCAGAATGGGGAGGAGGGTCAGCTGGCGCAGTCACCTCCTCTATAATAGTAGCTTGATTTCAGATGTTTTATATTTTGGGGTCCTGGTAAAATTTTGTATTTAAAAAATGATTCAATTTCTTTCAAAAAGTTTGAAAACTATTATTACATAGCTTTAGAATCAAACAGATTTTATGTTAGTTACTGAATATACCTTTGGTAGTGGACTCGGGAAGGTTACTTGGCTGTTAAGAGTTGTTATATATGATCAGGAACAATGTACAAAAGTGCCTAAAACATAGAGTGGCACATATCAAATACTCAGAAGTTATGCATGAAACCAAAAGATCAAGGAAGGACCTTACACAATAGCAACTTTAGCAGAGGAAGAACTGATCAAAAAGAATTAGAATGAGAAGTCAAAGGAAGAAAGAAAACTAAAAGTAGTGTCACAAAGCAAAGAAACAGTTGGAGGAATAAGAGAGCGGTTCCACAAAGGCATAAAATAAGGTCTACAAGATAGCTACCAAAGTTTGTAATTGGGAAGTCAATAGTGAATTAGCTAAATCACATTCTAAGTAAATGCCAAACTGCACAAAGTTGGGGAAAGAATTAGAAATAAGGGAGTGGATATAGCAAACATACAAATTTACTCAATAGTTTGTTGCTGGAAAAGGGAAATAGTTAAAAGGACAATTTAAGATTAATGAAGTGAAGAGGTTGTTTCAAGAGGGAAATTTGTGTACATTCATGTGGTAAATTAAAGTTCCAGTGGAGAAGAGATTTGTAAGAGGGGTAGAGACCAACTTGATGGTGTAAAGACCCTGAGTTGAAGAGCGAAAAAGCCCACAGAACACGAATGACCAAAGATTTATTCAATCTTGGGTCTGGACCTGTGTTGTAAAGTATGTTTTCTAAGAAATCCAGTTTGTATTCAAATTTATTCCAAATAAAAACACCAATAGACACACTGTTAAAATTCTTTCATACTTTATGAAATTCTTTCATAAAAAGATAGGTTTTCTGCCTTTTTAATGACAAAGTGTTCTGGACAGAGATCAAATTACCTGACTCCTCTCTTACACAATAGCAAATTTTTCATAAAACATTATGGATTCAGAAGATGGATTTTTTTTTAAAAAGAAAGGAACTGCTACCTGTGTCTCAAGAAAATAATTCTGAACACAGTAGGTAGCTATATAGTTTTCGAAATATTCCTCCCCCTAAAGAAGTTTACCTTGACAAGAAAGGACACTGTTGAGACCTGAGTGAAAAGCACTTGAGCCTACAGGATGACTGTAAGTGGTACTTAGCTCTGAAACTCTGATTCATGTCTTCACATTAGCTGCTTAATTGCACTAACTGAATTTTTCATTAGCTGACCAAATACTTATTTTATTGGCTTTGGGAAATTGTGACAATCATATTTACAGTAAGAATTTTCTAAACATTTATTTCCTTAGAGTGAACAAAGACTTAACACTCCTTAGTAGCTATGTATACAAGAAAACTCCTGGAGTCTTCAGTATTTCTTTTTCTATGAATAGTTAAGAAAATAAAATGGTTCTCAGTACTAGTCAGAAAATTTCTCACAGAAAATTATTAGTTCTAGAAACCAAAATTGAAATGCCTAGCTTACCAGAAGTTGGACAATTTGTAGTTCTATAATCCACATGGAATTTTGTAATTCTTAAAGAATAAGGAAGAAGTCAATTTTTATGTCCATATATATATATATATATATATATATATATATATATATATTCTGCAAATTTAAAATATTGCCACATGTTGATTTATTTGGCAAACATTTTAGATATTGCCTATAAAACAAATTAAAGCACAGTATGCTCAAATCAACATCTCCAATTAATGGAGTATACTGAAATGTGTGTCAAGTATGTCACAAGTGAATATATTTAAAACTCAAATATTTAATGAGTTCTCATACATTAATACATGGGTAAGGGGAGTCCTGAAAAAGGATAGCAAAAAAATGAATATATTTAGGCATGTCTATGCAATAATTCTGTATTTTTACATAACATTATATAAAACAAGACTACCACAAAGTGCCAAATGTTAAAATATTGCAATTAAAAAATAAGGGTTTTATAACAATGCCAAATGAGAACACAGAGCAGTAAGTACAATTTAAAAGGAATGTAAAGATATATTTTTCTCATAAAGTACCTTTGATATGCATACAAGGAGTCTCCACATAACAAAAAACAATAATCAGACAGCAAAGATGGTTATGTATAAATATATCTGCAGTCCACCTACTCATTCCCATTGTATTTTCCTCTAAAGGGATAATACTTTTAAAACATTTACAGAGTATCCAGGTCTTGTATCAGGGAAACAGAAATTTATACACATTTAAAGAAAACAGAAGATTAAGAATGGTTTCTAAAATGCAGAAAACTTAAGTACAGCTTTTTAATCAACTGATGTTTTAATACTCCAGATAAAAGGCAATTTTTAAACTCAGATTCAGTTAAAAAAAGAAGTCTGATGATGTGAGTTTTCCCCTAATTTGTGTCCTTTTCTTTTTTGCTCAAGGGCATTTTAGACTGCAGTGATTAAAAAAAAAAGCATCTCTTGCTTTAACCATAATTTGCTGACAAAATACATGGAATGAAGAATGGATTCATAGAACTCCCAGTTTGACTTATTTTTACTTAATGGCTTTTGATGACTCATATTTCAATGACAAAAGAAAAGCAATTGATTGGGTTCCACATCAACAGATAATATAAATTAATTAACCACAAAATACTTTCATATTTATTTTCTTGTTTAGTCTTCATAAAAAATCCAGTGAGGGGGAAAAGTGGAAAGGAAAGTATCCTTAATTTATAAAAACAAATCAAGGTTCAGAAGAGGTTAAAATTTGCCCAAGGTAGCAGATACTGTCATAGCTTTGTCTACTAGGACAGAGTAACAGATATATATGATGAGCCATAAAGTGATTACATAACAGTGGGTCAAGGAGACATAAATGAACTATAAAAGTGAGTGAGGGGCAGGACATTAGAAAAATAATGGAGAAGGCAGCTCTGAGTTCCCATTCTATGATAGAAACAAAATAAGCAAAACTGGAGAACTGTCAGAAAAAAGATAAAGGCTTACAGAAAGCACAAAAATGCTAAATCAAGAAAAAGAGACATCAAAAATGATAGGAAAGGTTTGTGACATTTTTTTTTACCTGCCCTTGCCCCCCTCTCCCCAGCTCAGCAATCCAACTTCCCAGTAGGGCCACAGTTCCTGGTTCCAGAGGGAGCAAACATTATTAGCAAATTACTGTGTTCTGTCGGTTCTATGTTGTCAGGAGTCTACACAAAGGACTGACAAAAAGTACTCAACTCTGGGGAAAAAGATTACTGTTGAGATGTATAACAGACTATATAAAGTACAGCAGGAAAAACTAGGGAACACTTTACAGGATAGAATGTCTTATTAGATTACAAAACAAGTCTCAATAAGTTTTAAAAAGCTGAAATCATTCTAAGTATCTTCTCTGACCATAAATGGATAAGCTAGAAGTCAATGCAAGAAGGAAAAGTGGAAAAATCATGAATGTATGTAAATTAACACAAACAAAAAATGTGTCAAAAAGCTATCACAAGGAAAATTTAAAAATAGTTAAGAGATAAATGAAACAAAAAATAAACTTATGGGATGCAGAAAAGGCAGTGCTTAGAAGGAAATTTGTAGTAGTTAATACGAAGAGTTCAAATCAAATCAATGTTACACCTTAAGAAATTAGAAAAAAAGCAAAGTAAACCCAAAGCTAAAACACAAAGGAATCAGAGTGAACGTGAATGAAATTAAAACAGAAAAGAATTAAAATGTAACCAGAAGTTAGTTATTTGACAAGATCAGTAAAACGAATAAATCTTTAGCTAGAATTAACAAAAGAAAAAATAGAGACAATGTGAACAACTAAAAACTAGCTATGAACAATTTACATCAACAACCCTAAATGACACGGACAAACTCTTAGAATCACACAAATTATCTAAACAGGTTCAAGAAGAAATAAAAATTACAACAGACCAAGTAACTTAATCAGTAAACAAACACCTCCCAATAACAACAACAACAAAATCCAGGATCAAATAGTTTCATTGATGCATTACACCAAATATTTAAAGAATGAACACCAACAGTTAAGTTATGGAACAACTTGAGTGCCCAATAACAGTTGAGAAAACTAAGAAGTGGTATAGAAACATAATGGAATACTACGCAGCAAAAAAAAAAAAACAAAAACAAAACCCTTGCGTCTTATTTGTGTCTTATTTGTGGCAACATGGATTGTACTAGAGGAATCATACTAAGCAAAGTATGACAGAAGCAGAAAAACAAGTATCAGATGATTTCACACATTCAGTATACAGTGAAATAAAACTGCAAAAATGAGGCTACCAGAAGGGCAACAATGGACTATGTTGGAGAACTACAGGTGCCTTGGCAGTAGTTGTGGTGTGGCAACAGTCACCTGAAGAGGTGTGAACCAATACCTTTGATTCATATAAACGTTATATATCAGTGTTACCTTAATTAAAAATTACAATTTAAAAATGTGAAAATACACAGAAATGCTTTGACACAAAAACACTTAAGTATTAAAAACTTCTAAGAAAAACAGAAGGGGGAAGAACACTTTCTAATTCATTCTATGATGCCATATTACTGATATCAAGTCCCAACAAAGATATCACAAGACTATACAAAGTATTATCTTTTACCAACACGGATGTAAAAACCCTCAATGAAATATTAGTAAGCCAAATTCAATAGCATACTAAAAGACTGCATACCATAACCAAACGGGATTTAACCCAGGAATGCAAGTGTGGTTCAACATAGGAAAATGAATCAATGTAATAAACCATATTGATAGAGATGGTACTTGTACAACGATGTCAATATACTAAATGTCAACAAATTTTCCTTTAAAATGGTTACTTCTATGTGATGTGACATTCACCTCAATAAATTAAAAAAAAAAAAGAAAAGAAAAAGTGACTGGAAGTCCATTTTCAAACCAATAAGAAATTGAGGACAACTTCATTCAGACTTAAAAGTAGAAATAATATGTTTTTCTCAAAAAATATATAGTGAACATGAATTAAAACCATTAGGCAAAGTTTAACAGATTCATCTTCTCAGGGAACACTGAACAGCAGGACAAAAAAAAAACAAAACAAAACAGGAGGAGCCTCCCTGGTGGCACAACGGGTTAAGCGGGTTAAGCACCGTGCAGCTCATGTTCGATGTTGAGATGGAGAGATTCCCTTGGCTCAGCAGATCTCTCCTGCCTTGCCTGCTGCTCCCCTCAGAAGTGTATCGGTCTATCGTCCTGTTCTGCTCCCCACTGTCTCTGGTGAACCCTCTCATCGCCCCACACCTCTGGCCTGCACCCCAGCTTGTATGCAAAAATAGATAAATCTTAAAAAAAAAAAAAACCCAGGAGGAGTGTGGAATGGGGGAATAGATAAAAACGGACTTGTTATGACTGGTCAAGTCCCAGGTGAAAAGCATAAGTTCAGAAAATCCTACTAATGTATTAAGAGTGCTCTTACTACACAGAGTTGAGTTTTGTGTCATGTAACAGGATTCCAACTGAAAACAGATGGCAAACTCAGGATAACTTAAGGAAGCTTTCTTTATAAAAGAGCTATTTATTAAAGTGAAGATGCACAGAAATACACGGGACAGGTCAGTAACCCAGGGTAACAGCAAAGCAAATGTTACTACAGGCAAAGGAACAAGTGCAGTTCAAAGAAACCCCACCCCAAAAGAGGGAATAGTTCAGAAAGGGATGTCTTAAAAGACTGGTGACTCTGTTAAAGGACATAGCCAGCATATGGCAAGTTGGTGTGGAAATAAATATTTTACATCTTGGTCTCATTTTCCTCTCTCTCTTCGCTTTCATGCTAAAGTCACCCATTGACCCCACTCGAACCTGGAAACAAAAAGGAATAGAAGCCATTGATGCAGTCCATGTAGTCTATAACCTGAAAAAAGTCAAGGGTATATAGCAGGGTAGAGAAGGGTGAGTCTGAAGGCACTAACAAAATATAGTCATCACACAAATTATTCCTATGTCTCACGTTCCGTTCATAGATTTCCAAAAGCAAACTAATATTAATCTTAGGAGAAGTAAATTGAAACTACAGCAGTGATGCTTTTGTGTGAATTGTGATAAATTGGGATATACCTCAGTTCTGTAATTAATGAACTATTAAACTGTTTTAAAATATTTAAACCACTTCAGATAATCCAATTTACTTAATTTTGGGGTCAAATTTATGCCATTTCCAGGAGTTGTTTAACATCTTGGAAGATTTTGTTAGATCTGTAAATCAGCTTTATTAGGAATTTGATGGAGTTCAAAAAGTTAAGTTTTTAAATGTCACTTGATTCATAATTAAAATCGGTAAGTTAAGGATAGCATGGTTTATAGTTACAGTTTTAATAAAGAAATTACAATTACACATAAGTGACCATGCAAATTCCTTCCAATGCACAACAAGACCAATGCATGTTTTACTTACAAGTGTTATAAAATAAAACCACACTGAAAAGATAAAAATAAATATAAATGAAAAGATAAAAATAAAAGATAAAAATAAAAACCCACATACATGCAAATACTAATAGGAGGAATACAGGGGAACCAAACAAGGGATTAAGGGGAAAAAACCAACAATAATTAAAAAAACACAACAAAATTAAACAGGCAACTATAATTCAGAGACATTCTACAGGGGAGGAAGAGGGAGAGGGCTCAAAACTAGGGCGGGAAGCATACAAGGGACTATGGTGATCATGCAGGGGTGCATTGGTGGTAGAATTTCTAGGGTGACTATACCTGAGAAAAGAAAGCAAACATTGTAAAAAAAAAAATGAATGAAGATGAAATATATATGTTTTAAAAAAAACTATAAAAACCCCCACAAATATGCAAATACTAACAGAAAGAAAGCTGGATTAACATACTAATAGTACATTTTTTAATTTAAAACTCATGTCATTATTAATAGGAACAGAGACAAAAATCTATAAAATAATGAAAGGAGCAGTACTATAGAAGATCTGATAGATTCGTATGGATTTAAAAAGTAACCTCAAAGTATGGAAGGATAAATACTTGTACTATGCCTCTATACTAGTAATTCCATAAATCTGTTGGGATAACCATTTACTTTACAAAATGTGACTTTTAAAGTAAGTTAAAAAAGTGCAGGTTTGATTTTTAATTCCTTTTTTAATGTAAAAAATAGTAAATTTCTTATATCTCAGTGAATTACCTACTGAACATGTTTGAAGTTAAACTTTTCATAAATGTTCATAATCAGTAAATTAGTCTTCCCTGTCTTCAATTTCCTAATATATCTGTCTTACATTTCTATCTATTTTAGAAATGAACTTTCAAAACATACCCTTTCTAATAAAAATAACCCTTTGATTAATCAAGTTTAAGTAGAGTCAAACATAGTTAGAAGATAACATGGATACTTTATTAAATTGATTATCTTTTTCTAAACAACTTATTTTTAAAGTATGTCAAAGACTAAATATAAAAATGTAATCATTCTGTAACATATAATAAGAAAATAGCCTTCAATGCTTTTTTTTTAAATATCAGAAGCAGAAAGAATTTTCCATAAGCTACATGGTAATAGATTTTTCACATAATGTAATTAGTAATAAAAAATTAATTTTCCATAATTCTAAAATTTTTATTTCTATGTCACAGTAAATCCTTCTTTTATCTACAAAAGCTCTTCCATACAATTGGACTTTGTAAACTGAAAGTCTTTGATGAGCAAGGACACCTGGTTGACCATTTGTCATTTTTGTTTAGGTAAGAGTCAGTTCTATCAATAGTTACCTAAATAAGTTAAACAGAAAAGCAAATGTTGAATAATGATATAATGATCAGGATTTTACATTTCAGGAATAAGTGATAATTGGAATGTTTAGGACTATGAAAAACTAGCGAATATCAGAGTTCTAAAACAGTGATGACAGTGCAATATCTAATCTTAAAGTTAAGGCATGATCTGAGAAGTCATAAATATATAATGTATAATGCATCAGAGTTTCAGTTGGGATTATTTCTTTGGAGGAAAGTACAAGCATTTACTGACTCCTATACCTATGGCAAATATGCTGATAAAGAAGATAAATGATTTAACAAAAACCTTCCAATATTAACATAAAGAGAACAAATGATAATTATTTGGCTTTTCTCTATGTATTTAAGGAGATTGAAGGATGGCATATGCTTATTTATGCTTTATGGACAGGAAAATTTTCTCTGTTTCACAAAGTTCATTACAATTTTGGTTTTAATATACTTTTCCCCTTGATAAGTTTTAAAAACTACATTTTAAATTTAATTTTTAAATAAATTGTAATGTACATAAAATGGTCATTTCTGACATTGCAAACTTTTGGCTTGTTAAATTCACCATTTATTAATTAAATACCACATTAAAAAATTATACCAAGGTCTACATTCTATAAAAACTAGGAATCAAACAAAACTACTATACACTATGGAACTAGACTATGCAAAATGATCTGTTTTTAACCAGTATTTAACAAGAACATTTCCCGCAAACTAAGTAATTCAAACATTAATACCAGGTGGCAGACAGTTTAATATTCAGTTCTTAACATTTTCAAATTTTTCTAGGGAAGCAATAAATTATAATTTCACACTAATATTTTTCTGAAAAATTTTCTTAGATTGTTATTCTAATTTTGACCTTTTAAAAAACTTTGTAATGTTGCATAGACTCATAATAAAAAATAAGAATTGAATTTAAAGCACATTCTTTTAGAAATCCCATCTTAAGTCTATCTTGTCATGAGTTCAAATAAATAAGAAAGTTTGAAGGTAAATGTCTTCCTTTAGAGGGACTTTCAAATCCAATATTGTATACTATGTAGTTTGAAAAGAGCAGTCTCCATGAGGGCCAAAAATTATTCACATAGAATATATTGCTTTTTCATTTCTTCTCCTTATTCCTGGTATTTCATCATTTGCTATTTTCTCTTTTCATCCTATTCCATCTAACATCTATTTTTGATCAAAAATTACAATATATTTGGTTTAAAAAGTATGAAAGTAATCACAGTGATCAGTTATAAAAACATAAGAAATAACATTCAGTTCTTTTATTTGTTTTGTTTTTGTTTTGATTCTCCTCAGAGAAGTAACATATGTATAGAGAAGGAACTCATGAATTATCAAAGGGTGCTTTTAACACCAGACTGAGCTACATTTACACCTTCTTCCCAGATTTCTTCCTGAAAATAATTGAGTGAAACCTATTAAGCTATATATATTATAAACTTTTCAGATTAGTAAACAAAGCAGATTACTGCACTGCTTTATTCGATTAACCTTTTTTCTTGAAAAACACTATTTTCTTGACCTTTCACTATTGTTTTTGAAAACTATTTTTATCATAATCAAAGAATTTTGAATTATTTCTTCATAATTTTCTTCCTGCCTTTGGCTAAAACTCTATTACCTTGTGATTTTCAACAAGACACAATCTTTTGGGGTTCTCAATTTCATCACACCAAAAAGAAAATACAAATAGATGCTAAGGGATTAAATTTCTCATATTGTACTTTCATATTCTATTATTCCATATTCCAGGGCTTTAAATATATTGTATTATCTCATTTAGTACTCAAAGCAACCCTGCATGATCAGTACTATTATCTCTGTTTTATAAAGAAGTAAATTAAAGTCACAGAATGGTTAAATAACTTACCCAGTAATTATTAACCCAAGCAAAATAACTCCAAAAACCCACCTCTCAATTTCTATACTGCACTGTATCTTATTATGTACAAAGTGATTTCTATATCTTCCAAGAGTTGATTTTTGAGATTACTAGTATACTTACCAAAACAAAATTTCTAAAATTAGACTATAACAGCTTAAGAAACTCCGATTTAACTGTTCAGAAGTGAGCATGCTCTCTGACACGTGGCTTTAAAAATGGTAAATGTTAAAGCACAGGGTAAGAAATAGCTAAACAACAACTGCATGGTAAGCTTAACTGTCTTAGGAACAGTGCAGACAAAGATTCTTAAGTGACATTAAATATGAGTTTATATTTTCATATAATTGTTAACCCCTTAAAAGTAATGCTCTAAAGAGGGAAACTAAAATACATCTCGCAGTCAAAAAAGAAAGGTGGAGTGGAAGTGGGAGTGGGGGAGGATCGCAGCCTAATGGAATATGGGACAGGATTGTTGGGGCACTGTGGCAGGCAGGGTGTGAAAGTATACATTTGTAGAGGCTTGAACCTAAAACTCCCAGACAGTTAGAAAAATGTAAATCTACTTTACCTCAACGAACATAATCTGAGGGGGAAAAATTAAAACCTAAAAAAAAAAATAAAGAAAACCAAATAGCTGAAATGCCTGCATACTCCACCTGTGGTATTTCTTTGAACTATATTAACCATTATTCAACCACATCTCTCAGGAAAGGAAATAAAGCTCCAAATTTTCTAAAAATGGTAACTTTTTAAAAATGAAATGAAATACTATAATAAGTGGAATTACAGTTCTGGGATGCCCGCCAATTTATAATGAACTGACACTGAACACCTATGGTAGAATTTGCTGTAGTTTTGCAGGGAAAAAGAATAACTAAATATTGATCTTTATCAAGTGTTTTAAAAAACATTTTAAGAAATATGAGGAAAAAGTTAATTTGCCAATCTAATTTTAGACTGCACTTAACATATGTAATAGGATTTTAATAAAATTTGTTTGCGAGACATCATTTCCAAAAAGTTAAGCAATAATAAATTCCTGATGTCATGGATAGGAAAGTAATGGTACTAAAAGAAAGTGTCTGCATGCTATTGGTAAGAAAACCTCATTTATTTCCACCTGAAACTGGAACCAATATCATGCCAATTTTAAATGCTAATCTGTCTTCTATAAGACTACAAAGCAAAAGTGAAAAATGCAGCTGAGTTCATAAAATGAGTTCCCTATCATTTTTTCTTGATACCCACTATCAAGTAAGTTAGAGAAAATAAAAAAACAAAATGAGAAATGAAAGGCAATCATTATTGATTATCAAAAATGTAACTTAAAATAGTAACTACTGAGAGATTCCACTTCTTTAAAAGAAGTTGTTCTTTAAAAACAAGCTGTGATTTTTAAGTACTGAAGCAAACTAACATAGGTAGAAATATATCGAATGACTGAAAGAGGTTATTCCATATATAAACATGATGGGGACTGGTTTAAGTTAGCCAGTGAAAATGGTATGGTTCTCTACAAATGTTTTCTTCATAGAAGGGTAGAGAGCAGGTGGGGGATGTCAATCTGAGTCAATAAAGTATTTTGTGCCACTGAAGGTATTTTTTTACAAAAAAATGACACAACATTTCTTAGATTATCAACAGGCATATCCAAATGGAATGATAAACCCAAAGATAGTCTAAAGAGCTTTTCCTCTCCTTAATCAGATCACAACCTCAGGAAAAATAAGATAAAGGAGAAAAAGGGGAGGGAAGAAAGGAAGGAGACTTTGTTTCTATGCAAGAAAGCCCATGGGCTTGTACAAAGCAAAAATAAAGACAATTTAGAGAGCAGGAAAAAACTTGATAATTAAACATTATATCAAACATAACTGATATTCTTATGCTATGAACAACTTTGGACTAGAGAAAAATTAAGAGCAACAACTTGAACATTCTAGAAATGGCAAATATTTAAATACAAACAATCCCTTGGACAAACAGCATGTTTAATTACCAAAATGAAAGAATGAAAATTTAATTAGCTATGTATCAAAAAGGATATATAATTAATTCACCAATATGGTAACTGTCAGAGTGCTTAAAATTTTTTTACCTTGGCAATCAGCAATGTTTCTCAGTATCACATTAATTCTACAGCTATAATGTATATTTTTTAATTATAAAATTATATATTTTATATATGTTTGGGCTTTAAGTTGGTAGTAGGACTCAACCACACTTACTAAATCATGAATATTAAGAGCTTCACTATTTTAAATGTACAACTCAGATCTAACATACATATCTACTGATGGATTTTTTTTTTTAATGAAGGACACTAGGACAAAAGCTGGGGAAATATCATGAATAAATAATCTTAAATTACATCCAATACTGCAATGGGCTTCGTGATGACAGAATTTTTTATAGTCTACCTACTTTGGTACAGCCAGCAGCTGTGGCAAGTGGTGGTAGTGAATCAGAAGGAAATGTCAGCTGCACATACTCTCTGGCAGCAGAATAAATGCACTCACTGTCCCTCACTGACTTCTATCCCTGGGCCTCCCCTGACGCAGAAGGCAACAATAATGAGTAGAGAGAAAGTCTGAAGCAGCTGTCTTAATCATTCAGATGTTTGTTGTAGCTCTCATACACCAAAGATTTATGTGCAAGTGTCATAATCTATAGGCCAGGCAAAAAACGCTAAAGAAGATTTTCTTTGTAATACAGAGGATCATAAGAGATTAATATGAACATCTATATTACAACAAACTGAATAAACTAGAAGAAATGAACAATTTCTTAGAACCTTCTGAGTCTGAGTCAGGAAGAAACAGAAAACCTGAACAGACCAATTACAGGCAAGTAAATTAAAATAGTAATCAAAAGTCTCTCAAAAAAACAAAAGTTGAAGACCAGATGGTTTTATTAGTGAGATCTACCAAACCTTCAAATATATACTAATACTATCCTCAAATTCTTCCAGAAAATTAGGAAGAGGGAGTGCTTCCAAATACATTTTATGAGGCAAACATTACTCTGATACCAAAAGCAGACAAGGACATCACAAGAAAATTACAGACCAATATACTGATGAACATGTGAGGGTTAGAATGGGGGTTTAAGAAACATATCTCAACACATAAAAACATATTGACAAATAGACAGCTAGTATCACACCCAATGATGAAAAACTGAAAGATTTTCCTTTAAGATCAGGTATATGACAAGGATGTCCACTTTTACTATTACTACTCAAGATAGTATTCAAAGCCTTAGCCAGAGGAATTAGGCAAGAGAAAGATATAAATGGAATCCAAATTGGCAAAGAAGAAGTAAAACTATCACAATTTCCAGATGACATATATACATAGATGTATATATGACAGATGACATAATACACATAGAAAAAAACCCATAAGGCCTCCACTAAACTATTAGAACAATAAATCAGTAAAATGTGAAGTTACAAAATCAGTCTACAAAAATTAGGTGCATTTCAATATGTAAAGAACTAGAAAAGAAAGAAATCAAGAAAATAATCCCTTTGACTATCACATCAAAAAATATTAAATACGGGGGCCTCCCCGGTGGCGCAGCGGTTAAGTGCTGCACTGTGGAGCTGTCGGCAGCGGCGACGCGAGTTCGACACCCGGCCAGGGAGAATCCCACATGGTGTGGCAGACCTCTCCTGCCTCGCCCACTGCTCCCCTCAGCAGTGTATTTCTGATCTGCCTGTTCTGCTTCCCACTCTGTCTCTGGTGAACCCTCTCGCCGCCCCACGCCTCTGGCCTGTGCCCCAACTTGTATGTATAAATAAAAAATAAATCTTTAAAAAAAAAAAATTAAATACCTAGGAGTAAACTAAACAGGGAGATCAAGGACTTGTAAAGTGAAAATTGTTAAACAAACAGAAAGGGCCTCCCTCATGGCACAACAGGTTAGGCGCAGCACTATGAAGCTATTCAGAGCCACTGCAGTATGAGTTCAATCCCCGGCCAGGGAGATTCCCACATAGTGCAGCAGACCTCTCCTGCCTCACCCACTGCTCACCTCAGCAGTGTATTTCCGTCGATCTGCCTATTCTGCTCCCCACTCTGTCCCTGGCGAATCCTCTCACCGCCCCCCCCCCATTTCTGGCCTACACCCCAGTGTATGCATAAATAAATAAATCTTTAAAAAAAAAGAAATAGAAAAAGACACAAATTGAAAATATTCTTTGTTCATGAATTGGAAGAATTAACATTGTTAAAATGGCCATCTCACTCAAAGCAATGTACAATTCAATGCAATCCCTACTAAAACTTTAATGGAATTCTTCAAAGAAACAGAGCAAACATTACTGAAATTTATAAGTAACTACAAAATACACCAAATAGCCAAAGCCATTCTGACAAAGAGAAAAGATAGAGGCATACTACTTCAAATTATACTACAAAACTTTGGTAATCAAAACGATAAGGTATTGCAATAAAAAGACACACAGACTAATGAAAAAGAACTGCAATGCCAGAACTATAAACCCACATTTATATAGGCAGTTAATGTACAATTAAGGAGCTAGAGTATACAATAGAGAAAGGAAAGTCTCTTCAACAAATGGTGCTCGGAAAACTGGACAGTCACATGCAAAAGAATGAGACTAGACCACTACCTCACACCACATACAAAAATCTATTTTAAATGGATTAAAGACATGGACATAGATCTGAAACCAAAAACAAACAAACAAACAAAACTCCGTAACACTGACTTCGGGGATATCTTTGGGGTTTTCAACTCTATAGCCAAAGAAACAAATGCAAAAATTAACAAATGACATCTGTACATCAAACTAAACTATCATTAAAACAAAAGACACTATACTGAATGGGACAAAATATTTGCACATTGTACATATGACAAGGGGCAAATATCCAAGAACTGCAAAAAAAACCTCATACAACCCAACACAATTAAAAAAAAAAATCAAAAAATGGGAAGAAGAGCCAAACAGACAATTATCCAAAGAAGACATACAGATGGCCAACAGGCACATAGAAAAATGCTCATCATCACTAAATATCAAGGAAATGCAAATCAAAGGAACGAGATACCATCTTACACCTGTGAAAATGGCCTCTATCAAAAAAGTCCAGAAACAACAAGCACTGGCAGGGATGTTGAAAAAAGGAGCCCCTACACAGTTGGTGGAACTGCTCTAGCCCATACTGACAGTAATATGGATGGTCCTAAAAAAATTTAAATAGGGCCTAGTGGCGTAGTTAAGTCTCAGTGCCATCACCACTATGGCCATGGAGCTAGCCCACATGGTGCAGCAGACCTCTCCTGTCTCGCCTGCTGCTCCCCTTAGCAATGTATTTCAATAGTTCTGCCTGTTCTATTCCCCTCTCTGTGTCTGGTGAATCCTCTCACCAAGCACACCTCTGGCCTACACACCAGTTCTTCTATGCATAAAATAAATAAGTAAATCTTTAAAAAAAATTTGAATAGATCTACCATATAATCCAGTAATGTCTCTCTTAGGTGTCAACCTGAAAAATACAAAAATACTAATTCAAAGGATATATGCATGACAAATGTTCATTACAGCACCATTTGTAACAGCCAAGTATGGAAATAACCTAAACACTCAAGGAAAGATAAGGGATTAAGAAAAAGTGTTAAACATACACAAAGGAATAGGACTCAATAGTACTCACAACTGAGAGTGAGAGCGAGAAACTTTTTTTTTTTTTAATAAGGAAAGGGAACTCTTTTTTTCTAAAGATTTATTTATTTATGCATACAAGAGCTGGGATGTAGACCAGAGGTGTGGGGGTGGTGAGTGGATTCACCAGAGACAAGAGTGGGGAGCAGAACAGGCAGATCTATTGAAGCACACTGCTGAGGGGAGTAGCAGGTGAGGCTGGAGAGGTCTGCTGCACCATGTGGGAAGCTCCTTGGCTGGGGATCAAACTCACACTACAGTGGCTAAGGATTGCCTCATAGACTGAGACTTAACCCCTTGTGCCACCAGGGAGGCCCAAGAGAGAGAGAAACTCTTGCCGTTTGCAAGAACATGATTGAAACTGGAGGGAACTAAGTGAAATAAGCCAAAAGGACAAAGACAAATACTTGATGGTTCGCTCATATTTGGAATACCGAGAAATAAACTGTTATATAAAACAAAACCAATTCCTAAAAATCTGAATGTAAAACTAAGGCTACCAGGAAGGGTGGAGAGCAAAGGTGGAGGCAGGGAAAAGGCAATGGAGTATGGTGAAAGACGAGGCACTTTGGCGGTGAGTGTGGTGTAGTAACATACAGCTTGAGGAGGTTGGAGCCTATATTTCTGAATCATATATGGCGTTGTAATCCAATGCTACCTTAATAAAAAAAAAAAATTAGAAATACTTGTGACATAGCTAAAATTGAACCCTTACCTTAATGATCTCTAGTTTTTAACCTAAAAAAGTAATCAAGGGAATCAGTTTTGAGTTATATTATGTTGATGCATGTTATAGTTTTATCTGACCTCAGAGTGCAAGTTTTTTAGATTTGAAGACTGAGACAAAATTGAGACCTTTTGGCATTAAAAGTTAGGTGTTTCTTTGAGGTTGAGAGTGGTTCCTGCCAAAATGTTCCAGAGGCTTGGGAATCAGAGTCCTTTTTGGTTCCAAAACAGTAGTAATAAATATTTATGTCAAGATATAATTGTGAATTGACAGGTAAGGTGTGACATGTTTCATTACAGTTTTCACATTTAAAATTAAAAATTTCTCAAACTTAACATACATCTCTTGTCTAATATTCACAATACAACTTCAGAAAGGTAAAATGTAATTCAGGAAAAAGGAAAAATAATATTTTTCAGGTTGAGGGAAAGTTCAGGACTCAATAATAACATAGTTTTGCTTAGAGTAAGAATTACTGAGGATGACACACAAAACATGGTTTCAAAGGTAATTCAATGGAGTTGAATAATCCTTTCAATAAATGGTACTGGAACAACTGGGTATCTAAGTGCAAAAGGATGAACTTGGACCCTTATATTATACCACACCCAAAAATTAACTTGATGTAAACTAGAGGTCTAAGTGTAAGACTTTACAACTTTTAGAGGAAAAGACAGGAAGAAATTTTCATGGCCTTTAGTTAGGCAAAGTTGTCTTAGATATAACCAAAAGCACGATCCATAAAAGAATAGAACTGGTCAGTTGAACCATCAAGATTTAGCATACTTATGCTTCAAAAGACACCCTTCAAAAGGAAAAGGCGAACACACTTCAGTGAAAATATTGACAATTTACATATCTAACCAAGAATTGGTATCTGGAATATATGAAGAACTGTTATGAGTAATAACCAAATGACTAAATTTTATGATAGACAAAAGATTGGAATGGGCATTTCAATAAAAAACATATTTGAATGGTAAAAAGGATATAAAAAGGTGTTCAATATCATTAGTCATTAAAGAAATGCAAACTAAATGTGCAATGAAATGCTACTTTTTGCCCACTAGAATGACTGCAATCAGAATGACGGGTAATGATAAATATTTTCAAGGATATGGAAAAATGGGTTCCTTTATTCAACTGGGAGTGTCAAATGGCACTGACACTTTGAAAATGATTTCTATATTTATCCCGAGGTATTCACCCAAGTGAAATGAAAACATGTCCACACAAGGACATACATGTGAAAGTTCATAGCAGCACTATTCATAATGCCTAATATATGGAAACAATCCAAACTACATCAACTGACAGAAAAATTTATTGATAGTATAACCATACACTGGCATATTATTCAGCAACAAAAAAGAAATGAACCTCAAAACTAAAACGAAGTCAGACACAAAAGCCCACATATTACATGATTACATTTATAAGAAACATCTGTATTTGCAAATCCACAGAGATAGAAAGGAAATACACGGTTGGTGGATCTGGGAATGGGAAATGGGGGCTGTAAAACTGACAAGATGGATCGCTTCGGGGTGATTAAAAAGTTCTAAAACTGGACTGTGATCAGGTTCTTAAAATCTCTCTAAGCCTCTCACAGTACTTTAAATTACTATTTAATAATACTGTGCTCCTCTAGACATGAGGATACTCACTGACTGAGGGCAGAATCTCATGAACATGCAGATATATACAGTTGCTGACTTTCCCTGTGTCCACATACATACATTTCCTGACCTTCCCCTGTGTGCCATGCCTGGGGTGGCAGCAACAGCAGTAATTTAACAGGGATAGGAGATAGATGGCTGAGAACTTACAGAGAGAGACAGATTCTTGTGCCTCTGCGCCCTTTTGTTCCAACAGACTTTATTTACAAAACACAAAGACAAAAACAAAATTAAGAATTTCAAAATGATGGCCACAGAATTGTTAACCTCCAAGTATAGGAACCCCTTCTAAGTACAAACCTCCAACTACCTAAGCCATACATTCATGACATTGAACTTAACTGTGGTGACAAATGCACACCTTGGTAAGTTTAACACAATTCACTGAATCATACAATTAATCTCTCAAGTCTGGAACACCAGTATTTCTTTTGGTTTGTCTTCACTTACTTAAGATTCCAAGGCTGATACAAAAAAATCTCTTCTGCTTAACTTTCCAAACTTCTGACTTTATTGAGTTTATAGGTTGAACTTATGGCCTTTGTAATGAAGAATTCTCACATGATCATTGTTCCATTTCACTATCAATTTGCAATTCCTGGCCTTAAAAGAAAAACTTCTTAGAAAAGTTAAAACATTGGTTCACCGAACTCATATGTCCTGAGATTATACGGATGCCTAATTTCCTTTTAGCTTATAGTAGGAAATAACAGCAAGCTATAAAGACCTAAAATTGTAATAGCTGCATGAGAAAACAAAGACTAAAAATTAAAAGATACATAAAACAATCAGTACTCATCTCCCAATTTGATTTTTCTAAATCAATTGTAGATTTCTGTGATAACATTTGCATCTCCTCTGATAATAAATTTTATATGTATTCATAAACATAAAAACATTAATGTTATTCTAAGAAATACATTTCAACTCTTTTTAAAAAACATTACATGCACACCTGCTATTCTCCTATCAATCCTAGCAGGAAACCACTTCTCCTCTACATCACGAGCAACAGAAAAGCACTTATTAAAACATTAATCACAGTCCATTATATTCTGACTCACTGCCAAAAGTTCCCATTACATCACTGAAAATATCTATTAACCAAAACCTGCTTCTGACAAGTTACAGGAGTGCAGTATTTAGAATTTAGTAATGTAAAAGTCAGTTTAAAAAGAACAGTTACACAATTGATTTTGCAGTAACAGCAAAAATAATTAATTTTTTTCCCAACATTTATTACCAAAAGACTGATTTAGCTGGTGTTTCTACTGTAAAATTATTTTTAAATTATTTCAAGTTTCACCTAGCATTATTAAACACATTTACTATGAAAGTATTAAACACAGACGACTAGTTAAAGAATTTCAAAATGTGCTGAATACAACACTTTATGTAAAACTAAATTGTCTTGTGTAAATATGGACTTTGTTTAGAGCCATGTCTCACAGGAAATTGTAGAAAATGAAAACCATCCCCATTTTTCCACTCCCCCTCTTTAGGATTTATGTTTTTACATTTAAAGTCATTTATACAGAGAAACAAAACACAGGCAACATTACCTTTGAATCAGAATAATGACTACTTTGGGCCTACTTATCATGTTAAAATAGTTGAACATTATTAGAAACATAGCTAAAATATATTTTGATTCTATATCTGTATGATCAACTATCTAGTTTTTTACTAGTTGAATGTTGTTTGAGAAGTATCAACCTGGTTTCTTCCAAACCAGGAGGAAGGGAGTTTTAGGCAACAAAGTACTATGAAAAAAGCTTAGAGGTTATGAATAATTACTTCCTGAAAAGAGAGACCACTAATGGCTTACTATGATTTTACGTATTTAAATAAACTCAATAGTAGAAACATGGACAATTTTTCTTCTGTTTACTTACATTTACTAAGTTCTTAATCATGAACATAATGGTACAAACTCAATGAATGAACTTATTTTAACAGAAACTTTAAACATGCAACTGGATGACTGAAGGAGTCTCTTAGAGAATAAAGGCATAACCGTCTTAACATAAAACAATTGTATTCATCTTCTTTCAAAGTAAAATTTTCATAGTTTCTATTCTTTCTTAAAATAGGAGTGGATGACAATTTCTAATGGCTTCTTAAGTTCCATATGTTTGATACTTAATTTAGTTGGAAAACTCATGGTAGAGAGATTTAAAGAAATTAAAAGCATAAATTATATAAGGAGTTAATAAGGAGTTGGGGAAAAGAACAGACCTAGGTTATAATCATAGTACATGTTAACTAGCAGAGTTATTTAACCCAAGAGCCAACATGTTGTCTAACTAAAAGGTTAAGAGCCACTAAACTACACATGTATAATAATATCCTAACAACCCAATCTCCATACTGTTTTTCTTTTTTATAGATTTTAGTCTCCAAATATAAGTGCAGTTTGTACATACCTAAGGAAAATAGTTATCTTCACTTGAAAGTGTTTTTTAAGAGAATATGAATCTTTTAGGGAACATCTCAAAATAATTACCTGAATCTTAGCCTGTGATATAGATTTCTTAGCAGGGAAATGAAGAATTAATGAGTGACTGTATATTTTACATTTACATTCAATTAAAATAGACGAGCATTAGTTAAAAGGACTCATTTTTATTTTTTGGTCGATGTCTTTAACAACCCTCACTTCATAAAAACACAAACATATAAACCCAATGTTTATCTTTAGGTAATTAACATTTGTCCTACATTTTATTGTTATACTCATTAATTACAAAACTCAAACTGCCTCTACAAACACTTAACATTTTCTATTAAATCCTCTTTTGGAATAATTATAAGCAAATGATAAACGACAAGTACTAGCATACTCATCTCACTTATGCCTTATCTATTTAAGCCTTCAACAAGTATTGATTGATTATACTATAAACCCCAATTAAAATACGGTCAGAGTTTAGACATTTCATCAAATACACAGGGATGGCCGAGAGAAACATGAAAAAATGTTCTACATTGCTTATCACTAAGGAAATACAAATCAAAGCCAAGACGTGATTTCATCTCACACTAGTTACAACAGATATTACCAAAAAGTCAGGAAGTAAGAAAAGTTGACAAGGATATGGAGGAAAAGGAACCCTCATACACTGCTGGTAGGAATGTAAATTGGTGTAGCTACTATGGAAAAATAATAGGAAGATTCTGTTAGAGGGCAAACCCAATATGAAATGGGTTGGCCTGACCATGGGTCCTCACCAGCACATTTAAAAGGTACTTATAATGAGACTCAACTGCAAGCACACACAAAAAGGTTAGTAAAGGTTTATTTACAAAAAGGGGAAATGAAGAAGGACTAACTCAGGGAGAAAGAGAGAGATAAATTGTTGAAAGTTTCCTACCAGTTCCGCTGAGCTGGAACCCCAATAGCAAGCTGAAAACCAGCATAAAACCAAGGACCCCCAAAGCCCATCTGTCTGGTTATATAGGAAACCTGGCTGCTTAACTCCACCCTCAGTTCCCAGCAATCCTCCCTTCAGTGGTGATATTATGGGATCTGTAGTCCTCCATGTCTTGGAACTCTGGCCTGGGGTTGGGGTGGGGTCCATAAAACCTATTTGTGGAGTTTGTTGAGGACATCCTTTGCCCCCACAGTTCCTCAAAAAGGTTCACAAGTTCTTTGATGACCCAAGTCCAGTCCTATATACATTTATTTCCTACAAATAAATTGGGTTAGTGAGTAATTGATGAATAAATAGATAAGTAAGCAGGTTACTACAAAAGCTGCATGTCTAATAATATGTATATAGCATATATTAACAGACTATAAATTCTCCAACTTTTTGGTCTTAGGATCTCTTTATACTCTTAAAAATTTATGAAGACGCCCAAAGAGTTTTTGTTTAGGTGAGTTACATCTACCTATATTTTCCATTAAAAAAAACCTGAAAAATATTTATTAATTCATTTTAAAATAGCAATTAAATCCCAGTGCATGTCTAACATAAATAAAATATTAACATTAGTCAAAATGGATGCAGAAGTGGATATATTAATCTCTAGTTAGATTTCATAGCAAAGAATATTAACAGATACAGAGAGAATCATTTCATAACAATAAAGGATCTAATAAATGTAAAGATTATAAAATAATCCTAAATGCTCCTAGGACAAAAGCATTTGCAGATGACATTATTATTTACTAAAAATTCAATGGACTATACAAAAAAACTACTAGAATTACCAGAATGAGTTTTGTGTGGGTGCAAACTGCAAGATCAACAAATGAAACTTAATTGTATTTCTTCGTTCCAGAAATAAGCAATCATAAATTCAAATTTATTGCAATACCATTTGTGATAACATTAAAAAATAAAATACTTAGGGATAAATTAGACAAAATTTATGCAAGATTTGTAGAGTAATATTGTACATTACCCCAAACCTGTTGGTAAGGTTATCATCAAAAAGATAAGAAATAACAAATGTTGGCAAGGATACAAAGAAAAGGGAACCTATAAGTACTGTTGACTGGTTGTCAATTGGTACAACCATATGGAAAACAACATGCATAGTACTCAACAAACTAGAAATAGAACTACCATATAGCAGAGTAATTCCACTTCTGGGATCAAATACATAAGGAATGAAAATACCAACTTGAAAAGATATATGCACCTCCATGTTGACTGTAGCATGATTTACAGTAGTCAATAACTTAAATGTCCACTGATGAATTTAAAAAAAATGTAGTACATACACTGTTGGTGGGAATATTGACTGATCCAGCTTCTCTGGAAAGCAGTGTGGAGGTTTCCATGCTAAAAATGGATCTAAAAAACTAAAAATGGGTCTGCATATGACCCAGCTATTCCACTCCTAGTATCTACCAAAAAAATACAAAAACACTAATTCAAAAGGAAATCAGCATTCCCATATTTATAGCAGCACCATTTAGAACAGTCAAGATATGGAAACAACCTAATTTCCTAAAATCAGATGACTGGATAAAGAAAATGTGGTCTATATACATAATGGAATACTACTCAGCTACAAATTGAAATCCTGCTATTTGCAATAACATGGTGGAACTGGAGGGGATTATGCTAAGCAAAATAAATCAGAAGTAGAAAGGCAAATACTGAATGATTTCCACATACGTAGCACATAAACAAACTAAAAGGAAGAGACAAACAAAACCAACCTTAGGAATATGACTGTAGAATGGAGGGGGGTGAAAGCTAAGGGTAGAGGAAGTCCAGTGGACTGTAGTGGACAGTTATTGGTGCTTTTGTGGTGGGTGCAATGTGGCAACATTCATTTGAAAAAGTGTCAACCTGCATTACTAAAACATAAATAGTGCTGTAAATCAATGTTGCTTCATTCAATAAAAATAAATAAAAGATTAAACAGAAAGTATCAGTTACACAAGCTCTGATGTTATACAAATTAGCAAAGCAGGTAACTGTGTGCCCATAATATAAGGAAATACAAGGATAGGAGATTCTATCAAAACACAGCACAATGTGCCATCTATACTGCGTAAAGAGGTTTAAAGAAATCAGAATGAGATAAATGGTGAGATTCAATTTTGTTTACATTCATTAGTCCCAGAAAGTATAAAATAATTTTATAACTCCCTGATGTAGGGAAGATGCTAATCAAATTCACAGAAAGCAATTAAAAAAAAAAAAAAACCATGGCAATAATTATGAAAAACTTAAAGAAATACCATCATTGTACAATATGTGCCTCAGCTGAAAATATTTACAGATTCATCGTGGAAACAGTGAATAGTGGTTTAATTTTAAAAGTATGATATAAATATAGAGAGAAGTGAAACAGCAAAGGAGAGCATTTTAGAGGGCTAAATCTTCACTTCTCATATTAAGATGTCAAGACATCTAAAATTGCAAGTCAAGAAACTGGAAATCAAGAGAGTGGTATTTAAGAAGTATACAGATAAATAGTAGGACGAATAAGGTAAGATTTAGAACCTAGGCAAGGACAAAAATTATGTTAAGACATGCAGAATCCAAGAATGCCATTGCACGTTAAAAAAGTATCTGAATGAAACAGCATCTTGCTCTCAGTCAAATAAAACATCAAAGCTAGATAGAACCAATTCAGCATTTTCTCCTACACAGAAATATTTTAGCATGAAGACCCAATCCTAGCTGGTCATCTGATCCACATTTTACCATCTGACTGGCAATTTTCCTTTCAAAAAAAAATTATTCCCTTAAAAACACCTTCATAACCAATGATTTATAAACTATTAACTGCTCTTCCAAAGCAGTAATTTGTTTTCCAGCTTCCAAAATGCAGTCTTTTAACCTTCAAAAGTAACCTGTAATTTCAGGCTATTATTTATGTTTATTGCTTTTTACCCCCGCAAAATCTCTCTGTCCCCACATTCTTCTGAAAGCAATATGATCAAATATTTATCAGGTAACTTATTTCTGACTAAACTGACAAGATGCCTTGGTAGTGTAGGAACTTATAACACAGAATCCCATCTTCAAGACCAACTCTATCAGGCAGATGCACAACTGAGCATACCGGACAATCAGAGCAGAAAATTTTTCATCACACCTGTTTCTCTACACAACAAAATTCTCTTCTCTAATAATAACAAAATGAAAAATAGCGATAATAATCTGTAAAAGACAAATAGACTTTATATAATGTCAGTAAAAAAAAATTATGTAAAATTTACATAATAAAGGAGGGGGAAATAATATTAAAATACCGAATATATTTGTTTAATTTTATAAAAACAGGGCCTCCCCGGTGGCACAGCAGTTGAGTGCTGCGCTGTGGAGCTGTCGGCAGCGGCGACGCAAGTTCCACGACCCGGCTGGGGAGAATCCCACATGGTGCTCCCCTCAGCAGTGTACTTCTGATCTGCCTGTTCTGCTCCCCGCTCTGTCTCTGGTGAACCCTCTCGCCACCCCACACCTCTGGCCTGTGCCCCAGCTTGTATGTATAAATGAATAAATCTTTAAAAAAAAAAAAAAAAAAGCTTGTATGTACAAATAAAATAAAATCTTAAAAAAAATTATAAAAACGCAAATATTTATAAGCACCTAATGGACTATCACATGACAATTTCTATTTAAGCTTTTACTTCTGCAAAGTTGTTGATTAACTTGTCATTAAAACTGGTCTTCTGGGCCTCCCTGGTGGTGCAGTGGTTGAGTGCTGCGCTGTAGAGCTGTCGGCAGCTCGCTATGCGAGTTAGACGCCCAGCCGGGGAGAATCCCACATGGTGCGGCAGACCTCTCCTGCCTCACCCGCTGCTCCCCTCAGCAGTGTATTTCTGATCTGCCTGTTCTGCTCCCCACTCTGTCTCTCGTAAACCCTCTTGCCGCCCCATGCCTCTGCCCTGTATCCCAGCTGTATATATAAATAAATAAATCTTTAAAAAACAAAAACAAAAACTGGTCTTCTTTCCATATTCATTTTCAGTAGGTTATAGAGCAGATTTCTATCTTTATCTTTGCTCACAATCAACTCAAGAATAATGTTTGCTAATTTTAATTTTAAGTTTCCTTCTTGAAGCAACAGAAATTCAAATAACTAGGAAATATCTTATTGATAAGAATGAATATGATAGAGCTTTATAAAATTTGTATTTCAAAAAAATTCTAAAAATTACAGTATTGTTCAAATCTTCATTTCCTTAACATTGATTCTACCAACTTTCAGCAGTCCCACAGCTGAAAAACTTTAAACACTTTAAAAGCTCCAAGAACTTAAGTCTATTTCTTCACCTTTATAAGAAATGGGCTATCATTGTTTACTTTATTCATTCTACTATTTAAACTCAGGAATATACAGTGCCACATGGGGGTGGAGCTGGGGAGGGGACACTTTGCAAATAAACATTTTGTCCAAAAGGAGTTGGAAGTATTTCTAAAAACCTTCCAAACATACTCTTTAGTGAGTTTAAATGTAGCTGATTTCAGAACATTACAATGACTGCGAGTTCTCTGAATTAACTCCTGTTAATAAGGAAAGTTGCTTAACTTGAATTCACTGTCCTTAAATATCCTTTTTAAACTACAATTATCTACAAGTATCATAAAACTAAAGCTCATTCAGATTTTGAAATTTCCATATATGGCAATGCTAAATGGTACAGCAGTGAAAAAGTATCCTAAGAGACTGGGAATCTAGTCTAGTTTTGCACTAACGGAAGATGTGAATGAACACAAAAGTTTTCCCATCTAACCTCTCCTATAATGAACTAATGACAGTTCACCCTCTTATAAAGAGGAGAGATGCAAGGACTATCTCTAAGGTTTTTTTCATCTCAGCTCTCGCAATCTCCTTAGACTTAAAACTAATAATAGCTAAACAACTGAACTGGGACAACTACGCTGCCTCCCCCTAGTCTTCCTTATCACAGTAAGTGGCAGTTTGAGAACAACTTTTTATAAACCCCACATCCAATCTATCAAAACTTTCATAGTCTCTGCTATCAAAATTATAGCCATAATCTCATGATTCTCTCAGAAACACAACTACTGCACCCATTTTAATATAATCCAATACCATCTTAAACAGCACTGCTGCACTACAGATCCCCTGAGAACAGACCTTTCTAAATGTAAATTACATAATACCTTTGTTCAAACTTCTCCTATGACTTCCTAAGTCCTTCGAAGTAAAATTCCAAGTCTTGACCATCATCTAAAACACTCCACACGAATTAAGTGGGCCCAGACTGCCTCTTACATAAAAACCTGCTATATCTAACTTCATTCACCTCCTACCACTCCCCCCTGCTCCAGACATTTGGCTTTCTTTCTTTTCTTCATACACACTTTTCCAGAAATAGAGCAAACCTGGGGTAGGGGTGCAGGGGATGATTTGGTGGGTCCTCACTCTCTCAATTACTAATGCAGGACACACAGTGAGAAACAATAGCAAAGAGTAACAACAACTGTACCCTATTATTTACATAAGGAGTGTAAAGGTGGGGGTGAGAGAGAGAAAAAAAAAATGAATTATAGGCTGACAGGTGCCAGGCCAGATGCAGTCTGTCCTACCCCAAAGAATACTGGTGTTGAAGAGACATACATTCAAGCAGGAGTCAGCATGGCAAGATGGCAGGTGGTCCACTCAGCAAAGCAAACAGGTGCCTGTTTTGTAGAACATGGCAGTCTGCTGAAGTCTGAGGACAAGTCCCAGATGGCCTGCCAAAGAGGACACCAGAGCTGCATATGTCACACGTAAGAGGAGCAGTGGACAGCTATTAACCTATCTTCAGAGGGTGGTGTCTGGAATGTGAGGAACTCCCCATTTGTAGCTTTTCAGTCCAGTGCAGCACCACTACTATCCCCAAGCACACAATCCTGACAATGTGGGAATATGTAGTGCATGATGAGGCTACAGGCCCCATAAGAAGGTAGCCTCATCAGACCAGTTCGTTGATCCTCCAATACTTCCTCCCTCCTCAAGGCCTCTGCACTTAGAATTCCTTCTATGACTTTCTTCATCATATCACATGATTAGGTTCTTTGTTTAATTCTTAGCTGCTTAAATATCATCCCACAAGAGTCCATCACCACCTAGGTAACATAGCACGCACTTTAATCACAATATATATCCCTTCATCATTCTGCTCTATTTGTCTTCAAAGTACTACAGATTCATCAGTGTATTTCTACTGTTGATTTTACCCCAGTAGAATGTAAACTTCATAACAGTTGGTACTTTCTCAGCTTTGCTCACTGCTTTATTCTCAGTACTAGGAGGTGCTTCAGAAATATTTGCTGAGTGATAATAAAACGCTAACAAAAGTAAAGGGACTGCTAAATAATCAAATTTCTTAATTAATGTGAGCTAAATACAATGAGATTTCATTTCCCAATAGAACATATACAGAATCTATAGAATTTTACAAAGATTTGGCAGGAATCAACAAAATTCTACTAATAAATTGAACTTGCCTTTTTAGGTTCCTATAAAAACCTCAATTAAAACTATATTTCATTGTAACAATTTAGATTCTTCAATGTTGCTTTTCTTTCTGAGATTAATTTTGAAATATAGCTCATATATAAATTAATATTATGATTTAATACTCTTAAGGTCCTTACTACAAAAGACTATTCTGGAATCAACTGCATAATTACATTTCCTCAGTGACCTTGTAATCTCGTGAGCATTTACTCTAGACTAAACAGCCTGGTTCAGCTGCCCTGTGTCTGACTTTCGATGAAAGAAACTTGTTTGACAACTGCTTCAAGCAAAACTATTTTTTTTTACATGATTGCATAAAAAACATTTAAAACTTGGCAGACTAGAACTTTAAGCAAGGTTCATGTTGGATGAGTTGATTTCTAATTAAAATGCCAACAAAAACAGATACTTAAAAGTCATTATACCGTCATGATCAGCAAAATAAAAGTTAATTTAGTAATAAATTCATAATTATAGCAACATATAATATATATTATATACATACACACATACTGTAGTCTTTTTTGTGACTTTTGTACTTTTCCATATTCTTTGATCTCCCTGTGCCCCTGAGAGTATTTCTAAAATTAGCATATAAACATAAATGGACATCATCAAAAACAAAGCTGAACAAACACCTTTCCTCTATTTTTAGGCAATTTATGAATAGCATATCAACAGGTAATGACGTTGACCAAATAGCAGACATTCCTTCAAGGTGACTTTAAAAATCACATCTTCAACATAAGAAAAATCACATAAACAAGCCAACATGATACTTAATGATGAAACACTCAAAGCATTCACAAAAACTATTAGAAGCAAGAAACTACAGTTATCAGAAATATATTAACACCAGGTAAAAAATTTCTGGTCAAATGCAGTAAAATATTACATTGAAGTCAGAGATGGAACACTAAAGAAAAAATACTGTTTTTTCAGATAACTGACACCCAGATAAAACCCCCAGGTATTCACCTAACAGAGTGATCAAAATTAGAGTTCAGTAAAATAGCTATATGCAAAATAAAAATATTTAGTAGTTTTCATATATAATAGCAATAATGAGTTAAAAAGCATAATGAATATAATTTTGTAATAACAGTATATTAACTCTGACATATTGAAAACTAATTTCTAAGAAAGTTATCTATGAAAACTCAATAAAGTTTAAGTGCCTTTTCTATTATAGTGAGTTTATAAAGTTTAAAGCAATTTTAAATAAAATCCCCCCAAAAAAGTGGTGTTTGGTTGTTATCTATGGAATAACAGAAATAATTGTCTTAATTCTTGATGGTTTTGGTTTGTTTTGTTTGATTACCTATTTCACAATATTTTATTATGAAATATTTCAAATGTGAAGAAAACTTGAAATAACTATGAAGTACCTTGTTAATTTAAGCCAACTAAGTGTACTTGAAAGAGAAAAAGTTTTTATTTATACCATGAATATTTTGAAAAAAGATAAGCAGCAAAGGAAGATCTGTCCCACTTACAGCAGGCAGAATTCTAAGAAGGTCCCCAAGACTCCAACTTGCTTGCGTGCATCCTTGCATAATTCCCTCCCTATGGACATGAATTTCACTCTTGAGATTATATTATATGGCAAAACAGTTTTGAGTGCTTTGCCAATAACAGTAATGGATTTGTAACAGATTACTTTTACTCAGCAGATTTGTTTTTATCAGTGTTGTCTATAAGCTGGTAAGGAAATAAAACCAATAGGAGCTAATGGAGATCAAACAAAAAACTCTCCTCTAATTACTATCAGGTTCTAGTTAACTGAGTTAATTCAAAACTATCACTATTACCACAGGTTTTCTCCACTGCTGATTGTGTAATAATAGCTAAATAATCTTATCATTAAGATAAGAAGGACTCAAGATATTAAACCATCACAATTTAAATCAATTTTTTAAAACTATAGTTAATACCACAGAACTTGTTATCAGTTATATTAATAGGATAGAGAGAAACGATCAAATTTAGCTAAAACACTCTGCCAGAAACACGGAAAAATACTCAATAGAAAATTGATTAGAATTTTATTCTACAGACTTTTGGTAGCAAATGGTGTCATTTAAATTTATAACTGAAGAATATATAACATATTTCAAGATCACATTTTATCTTATAAATCAGGTTTTTCCTCATTCTAGAATACATTCAAAAATGAACAGCTCATATTACATAACTTACTTGTATCTGCTTAAAATAGTAATTATATCTGAATAATTAGAAATTATTTAAAAAATAATAATGGCATATATTTATCTCAATAACTTTTCTTTGGGTGGACAGCAGTAAAATATTAACTAGAAAGCTAGTTGTTTATTATAAAGACATTCTCATGGTGTCAATCAATAAAACTTTACTAAAATCACCACTAAAGCCATTGTCGAGGGAATTTCAATTAGCAGTTAAGTTTTCCCAATGCTTATTCCCACTAGCACAAAATTAATAAAACATGTTTACATATTGCCTTGAGCAAATTAGAAGAGTGCTGCCAGTTCAGTTTGAACTACAATTATATATTCTAAATACCTTCCTAAATGAGAAATTCTCATTTATTCTTCATATACTTCTCAAGTTTAACTAACTTTATAAAAGATATCAGTAACAACCACCTAAAATCTCACAGCAATGAACTTTTGACTTCAACCTTTACCCAAGTTATACAAGAAGGCAATAATATAGAGTTCTTCAGAGACCAATAATATGTCACCCACTCACAAAATTATGTATTTGAAATTATTTTGAAATAATTTGAAAAAGTGCTTGCATCCACAATTTTGTACCACCTGAAGTTACAAAGTGTACTCTTAAATTCATCATGTCAAATAGATATCAAAGAAGATAAAAGAAAATTGAAATGATGTATTTTATTTATTCTCTATTTGTCCCTAGAGAAATTGAACTTTTTTCCACTATAGAATAACGTAATCTTAGATGGAAAGTTGGCTAGAAAAAGATAAAAAAAAGAGCAAAGTAGAAGCTACAGGTTTGGGGGCAGAGGGAAAGCCAAAAAGAGATAAGTGGGACTTATTAGGTGCAATCTTCTAACAAACAAATGGACAACTCAAAATGTGTCATTTTGGTCAAATGAAGTTTACATTCTTTGTATCATAAAAGCACCACCTTTGAGGATATCAAATCATTCTCTGAAAAGTCACTTCAAAGAGTTTTTTCAGTTTCTTAGATCAAGACTACTAAGAAAAAAAGAAAACATATTGTTTTAAATAATAATTCCAGAAAAGAAAATGAACAAGGGACACAAAGAATCAATCTAGGAATTATCTGGGAAAACATAACATGTCACCAAATAGACCTCTTGAGCTAACCCTGACTCCAAAAACTTAGAACTGTCTATATGGAATTCAATCCTTTTCTCAATGTAGAAAGTAGGTATGGCATACATTCTATTTGGTAGATAAATAGTTCAATATCAACAAAAAGTATGTGTTTCTTTTCCAGTTTTGATGTCACTACTGATGATCTAGAAATTCCTCTACTATTTAGCCACAAATGACATAAAGAAACTGTTATAGTTAAGGTCTATTTCATGAAGTA